>WNYA01000849.1:41261-83572 GCA_019512145.1 Engystomops pustulosus
ATGACCGATTAATCCAATTATTAGACAGGCTTCTATCCAAACGAGGAGTTGATGGTGATCGAAGGTGCTGATAAATTCTCTGGTTCACTAGCTATGGAAAGGGGGACTTCAGCCGGTCAGGGTCATGGACGAGTCTTGTGCAATATCGACCGGGGAGTGGTGTGAACACTGTATCTCCCTTTCAGGTCCTATCATTAACCCAGTGAATTAGGGAGTCTTAAAACAACACCAAAATAATTAATGACCGTGGATGGGTCCGCTCATCACTATTCAGGAGAAAATTCTGCCATTTTCTGTAGGAGGGACTCTAGTTAATTTTGGGTGCCGGTTGGATGTATGAAAACTATATGCTCTCCACCCCAACATGCCCCACCTGGTCCAAAGTGGCAAAAAACATGTAGACCACCAGAGAGAAAGTGAAAGTTTACAAGCAATGCCCACCTGTAAAACTACGGACCAGGTTAGTACCCACCGTGGGTATCCCAAAGAGTGTATTTTATGGTAATTTATTGTTTAACTAATTTTTACTTTTAGGTTTGTATACTGGGGATACATTTATTAAGTTCTTGGAGCCACAATTTGTCGACTGTGCACGTTCGTCTAGGCTAAAAAGGCACAAGTATTTAAGAAGGTCTGTACATGCTCTTTGTGGCGCACACAAACTTTTTGTGGTGCGCTGCGTCTGGATTCCATTCGACACAAAATAGAGGGCATGCCGCTAGTCGTCCAATGATTCAGACCGAAGTGATGTTGGTTTAACTTTTAAATTTGTGTGACACGCCAGGCTAATATACTAGCTGAAAAGAGGGGCTGGCGGCTATTTAAAACTAGGGGGCAAGGGCTGGCTAGCTATATCCTGGGAAAAGAAAAAGAAAGAAGGGGGTGGGCGGGCTCTAAACTAAAGGGCAAGGGGCGCTGGCAAGCATATATGGGAAGTAGGAGGCTGGTGGCTACAACTAGGGGGGATGGGGCTGGGATAGTATATACTGGAAGGAAGAAGCTGTGTGGATATATACGGGGCCAAGGGGCTGGACTAGATATATACAAGGGCGGCAGAGGGGCTGACTACAAAAACAGGGCATAAGGGTTTTTTCTGGTAACAATTTACTGGGGGGAAGAGGTCTGGCTGGCCTATAGACGGGGGTAAGGGGATGCTGCGCTACATACGGGGGGAAGGGGCTGGCTGTTCTATATACTGGGCGGCAAGGGGGCTGATTTATTGACTGGCGACAGGGGTTGCTCAGGCCTATACTAGGGGGCAGAGGGTGGGTTGGCCTCGAATTCTAGGTTTTTAGGGGTAAGGGGCTGGTCAAGCTAATACTTGGAATAAGGGGGGCTGATGGCTTAAACTGGGAAGGGCTGGCTCTCTATAGTACTGGTTGGAAAGGAAGCTGGTGGCTATAACTGGGCCACGGGGACTGGCTTAGCTATATACTGGGAAGAAGAGTACTGGATGGCTTAATAAATTAAGGGGTCAGGGGCGGCTAGCTATATACTTGGAATAAGGGGCGGAGGCTATTTAAAAACTATGGGGCACGGGGCTGGTAGCTATTAATTGGACTAAGGGGCTGATGGCTTTTAAACTTGGGGAAGGGGCTGGATCGCTATATACTGGTTGGAAGGAAGCTGGGGCTTATATAACTGTGGCCAAGGGGACTGGTGCACGATATACGGGAAGAAGAGGACCTGGAGGCTATAAATTTAGGGGTCATGGGACGGCTAGCTAAACTGGGAAAGAATGGGGATGGATGGCTATACATATGGGGCAAGGGGCTGGCTAGCTATATACGGTGAGAAGGAAGCTGGCTGGCTATATAATGTGGGCAAGGGAGTGGCGGATATATACGAGAGGCAAGGGCTGGTAGCAAATACTGGGGGAGGGGGCTGGATATATACTGGGACAGGTCCGCTGGCTATATAATAGGGGCAAGTGGCTGGCTAGTGGACTAGGGGGGGACTTGCTGGCTGTATACGGGGAAACAATGTATTTCCCACCCCGCGTATACTCAAGTCAAGGGGTTTTCCAGTTGGCTTAAAAATCTTGGCTTATACGGGATATACAGATACTTCCTTGACTTCCATGATACTGTTATGGTTGCTAGGTTCCTTGCTGATGGCGATTTCCCTGTACTACATGGCCACCCACCACACACAGTCTGCCAAGTGATTGGTGGATTGAGAAGAAGATAAGACAACAAGCCTGCGGGATGTCGCTATCGTGTGCAGATTGGAATAGATACGACATCTAGAAGGCTGTAGGCTGCCCTAATGGCCTGAAAGTACAGTGAGGTAGGATGCGCGGCCTACAAGCTCAGGCCCAACTAGTGGAATCGCTTTTCACCGCAAGTCCTATTCCTGCCCTGCTCCTTTCTTGCCTTCTATGGTGTTTTTTATACCTTCCTCCCTTCTTCTTCACAGATGGAAAATAGAACAAACCCAACGGCCAACCAATCCAGGGCCCCGTTCCCGGACAAACAGCTTTCTTAAGAAAGCCATATGGAGGTTTAAGAGTCTGTCACGAACAAACACAAAAAAAGACATAGGGGGTTCATTACGCAGGCCCGAATCGCTCTTATTGTTTCGTCGGTTTGCGGGCCGCATTGCCCTGGGTTTTGGCTCACGCGATAAGATCACAGATTGTGGCGCGTCAGCGCTGGCTGCTGCCACAAGAGGAAATCGGTGGGGGCGGTGCCGACGGGATTCGGAAAAACCACAGAATTTTTTTTTACAACATGTGTCGCTTGGACACGCGCCATACCTGCACCAGGAAGGATGTGAACTCGGCGAACTTTGGTGGACTTCAGAAGGCGCAGGAAGACAGCAAAACCTAGTGGACATCGGCGCGCACTACCTCAGTGAACGCCGTGAAGACCCGAATCCTCGACGGAGAAACCGCCCTGGATCGCGGACGGAGCCGGGTAAGTAAAAATCTGCCATCATGCACATCTGAATTCCTGTGAGTGTGTTTGAAGCCATTGCAAACTTGTGAGCCTGGAGTACAACACCAATAAGTTGCTCTCTATGGTCCTGTGTGATTCTCACCGGGGAAAACCCCACTGGGCAATTTGTTGGAAAATGGGGGCTGAGAGACACGGAAGTGCAGTTCATCTTATTTTTTTGACCATATGCCTCTGAGGACTTGTTTTTACCATGGCCCATAGATAGATTGTAGGGAATATGGTTTGAACTTGTGAGTCTACTCTTACACGTCAACTGACTCAAGGGTTATACTCATACAAAGTCAGGACAAAGACTAAAGGTAACAAGGTGAGCAAATTACTGTTCGTGACGTTCTATGCTCAAACTTCATTACCCGACGGTGCACGTCCCTTGGCCTCTCCCAATTGCCAATCTAATTACTGTGTCTTGGTTCATTTTGTGGGCCCCAGTGTCAGCAACCTGTCCGCAAACGTGCAAACCACTACAGGCTTTTGGACTAGCTGTCAGACTAGGTACGTGGTGGCAAACTCCCCTGCGACGTCCCGCGACTAAGGCTCTACTAAAGCAGATATTAAAAACCGCCCTGATCAAGGGCGATTCCCACTACCAGGAAACTATTCTGACGTCCCTTAGTGACCACACGATGCAGGGGAAAAAAAACTTACTTACGTCTTGGCAGCTGCTGGATGGTTGGCTCGTGGACAGGTAAACCAGAATACCCGATATAGGTCAGTGTTAACACAGGGTTACAGAAACCGACACAAGACTGAGACAGGGAAGGGAAGTGGGGTCTCCACTGGGAGATAACGATACCGAGGTCAAAACCAAGTGGGTGGCAAGGTACAGAATCGGATTAGCGAATAGAATGGTCAGTAGGCAAAGCAGAAGGTCAAACACAGATAGCAAAACAAAGGTAAAGGCGCACTAGATACACACGGTAAGATGAAAATAACCAGAGGTCTGATGGAATGGGCAGGTATTATAACGGCAGTTTCCGGACACACCTCAGCAGCAGACTGGAAGTATGGAGGAACTGTCCATCAGGCTAGTAATCCTTGCTGGGCAGGACTGAAATGCAAGGAGCAGGGTGTGGCTCATGTTAATCACGAAACAACAAACCACTAAGCCACAATTCACACGACAAATTAAACGCCATCTATTTTGCCAACTGCGGATCGGCGATGTTTAGGCAGGAATTGTGCGCTATAGGTGATATACAATCAGGGGGTGGAACCTAAAACTATCTCCTGCCTGCATGCAACCTGCCACATGGCGGCCCCTCTGCCCTCCCTAGGTAGTATTAAAATCAGGTTATATTTGTAGGTGGGTTCTCGTGCAGTTGTCTCACAACACATGCTGATGTTGGCATCTGAGACAACCCTATGTTTGTAGGGACTGTGCCCTGTGCTATCCTCATTTTGCATACAGATTGTGCTGCCTGAGGCAAGAGGCTCAACTGCCTAATGGCTTGCATAAATAGTGTTCATATTTCAAGCGGTCTGTCTCTTAGTAGATTTTTGATTTGCGCACATCTCGTTATTACTAAGTTACAGAACATTGCCCACAAGAAACTGATTGTTAGGATTTTGCCAATTTAAGTTATATAAAAAATTTATAAGGCATAAAAACTAAGCCTTATGGAAGGGTTCCAAAAATATGTACCAAAACCAAAACAGGAGAATAAGAACCAGCCAGATAAAACACAAAGACTTTACCATAACCCAGTGATCCACAAGTAGCGAGTGCCGACAACCACAGGTAGAAGCAGCTTGGAGGGTTTATATAGAGGCCACACGGTGGGTGGGATCCATGCCATCATCGAGTTCGTTTTTTTCTTCTCAAGATCCCAAATGGTTTTTGGATCTCATGATTAGGTTTAGTTAGAATTATTTAGGAGAACGAGTTACACAAACAAATATTTGTATCTTTCATTATTGACGTTTGCAGGATTGTGACATTTTCATTGAGTCGATTCGGTCCAAAACGTTAAGCCTACTAATCAACGGCGAGCAAACGCGACCGTCAAAGGCTCCAACATGCTAATAGTTGTATAGATGAAGGCTCAATTCATGTGGTTGGGTTTGGTTACCTGACACATGTACGAGTCCTGGTCCACTCTGGGATCAATTTGATCTTCAGGATCTCCAACAATGCTGTCAGCCCCTGCTCAGTGTGAGTAGAAGCAGCTTTGGAGCTGGTGCAGACCGAAGTTCTCTTTGGAAAAAAGTTACTCACCCATTGGATTTGGAGATCCTCTGCTCTCACTTGCAGAGCTTCTCAGTGTCCTCAGTAGCTGGGAATATTGGTGGAACCCATTTTCAGGTCCTCCGAGATGCCTCAATTCGAGATAAGTCCGGGCACGTCCCGGCTGGTGACGGTCAGGAATGTTACAGAGATGGTCTGAAGCCTCACTGTATTATTTTGAAGCTGATATGTTTAGGACCTGTGTTTGATGGAAGGTGCAGCTTTGGCCAAGTCTGAGGTCTAGAGCACTTGGAAGAAGTTTTATTCAGGATATCTCCTACTTGGCCCATTCGTCCCTTCGTCTCTGAGCTGCTTGGGCAGTTCCTTTCGGCCTCATGATTTCCTGTGCTTGTCATGCACTGTGAGCTTGCACGGTCTTAACTAGCCAGGGGCTGTGGCTTTCCTGAATCAGGAAAACATCATGTGGCTGGGTTCCATAATTTTTACAAACTCTGTACAAAAAAAGGCCTAAAGTGGTCAAATTTGAAGCCCATTAGTCAACTTTTAAAGTCTCTCGATACAAACTGTTCCTATGCGAGCAAAAAAACACTACTCACTACAGTTATCACACCATTGTGGATAAAAGGGGGAGTGAGCGGGGTGGTAGTGATGTAAAATGGACTGGTCTTTGAGATATTAGCGGAGCAGACATAGGGGGAGTTTTCACAAAACCTCTAGACAAACTTTTCTGGCCCCCCCCATCCCCTTATTACCTTGTTTGGATGTAGCCACTGTTGAATACAGTGATTAGGAGGAGAGTTTTTCCACCACCAAGAACAGGACAATGTTGCAATAAAGGTACACTCACTGTACTCAAAATGTGTGGTATTACTACTCAATGCCCCTGTGGACTGACAAGGCAGTCCAGGTCCAGTAGGCCCCTGCTGCCCACCGAGCCTCAAGAGGTCCTTTGCAGTGACTCACGTGGGGAATTATAATTCAGACACTAAAAACAGTCTCCTGTTCCCTAAAAATCTCCCTAATGTGTATTCCAAACAGGCCCGGCTCTGAGTATTATATACAGCCCCGTGCATAGTTAATTATTATTAAAGGCCCACCTTAAATGGTTATTTTATAACAACCCATATAGTTCTTTGATATACAGCCCCCCATAGATGTTTTAATAACAGCCCTCCATCATAGTTGTTTTATTACAGCCCCTTCATAAGTTAATTGTTATATACAGCCCCCTCATAAGTTATTTCATATACAGCCCCCTCAATGGTATTTGATATACAGCCCCTCAGGGTTTATTTATATAAAGCCCCCTCATAGTTGTTTTTTATATACAGCCCCCTCATAGTGTTTATATACAGCCCCTCATGGATATTTGATATCAGAGCCCCTCTGGTTATTTTATAGACAGCCCCTCATGGTTTATTCTATACAGCCCCCTCATGGTTTTTTATAACAGCCCCCACTCGATGGGTTTATTTTATATTACAGTCACTCATGTGTTGATTTTATATACAGCCCCCTTCATGTCTATTTTATAACCGGCCCCATCATGGAGATTTATAACAGCCCCCCCCTTCATGGTTATTTATATACAGACCCCCTCATGGTTATTTATATTACAGCCCCTCACATAGTTGTTTTCTATACAAGCCCCCCTCATGGCTATTTTATATACAGCACCCTCATAGTTAAAATTTTTATATAAAGCCCCTCATGGTTATTTTAGATACAGCCCCTGCTAGTTGTTTTAGTCCGCCCCCTCTGGTATTTTAATATTCAGCCCCTCAGTGGTTATGTATATACAGCCCTCTAATAGTATATTGTTATATACAGCCTCCCTCATAAGTTCGTGTAAGCATAAGAAGCCCCTCAGATGGATATTTTATATTTAATACAGCCCTCTCATAGTTATTTTCATACAGCCACCGAGACTGTGGGGTTAGTTTTATTATACCGCCCCTCAGAAGTTATTGTATATACAAGGCCCCCTCATGGCTATTGTATATACATGCACCACATGTTATTTATATATAATCCCCCCTCTAGTTATTTTATATACAGACCCTCATGGTTATTTATATACATCCCACTCATAGTTATTTTATATACAGCCCCCGTCGTGGTTGGTGTAGTTTAGATAAAGCCCCCCCCTCATAGTTTGTTATATACAGAGCACCTGTGGTTATTTTATTACAGCCCCCCCCCCTCATGCGTATTTTATATAAAGCCCCCTCATAGTGTTTTGTTACAGCCCCTCCCCCTCATGGATATTTTGTATAGACAGAACAACTCATGGGTATTTTATATACAGCCCGCCTATGGTGTCTTTTATATACAGCCCCACCCTCCCATAGTGGTTTTATGACAGCCCCTCATGGACCTATATTAATTGACAGCCCACTCATGGTTATTTATATACAGCCCCCCTATAGTGTATTTTATGATCAGCACACTCATGGTTATTTATATTACATCCCAACCCCTCATAGTTATTTAGATTAACGCCCCCTCATAGTTATTTTATATACAGCCCCCTAGTGGTTATTGATATAAAGCCCCCTCGTATAGTTTTTTTAATACAGAGCCCCTTGTGGTTATTTTATATACAGCCCCATCAGTGGTTATGTTTAGTACAGACCCCTATAGTTGGTTTGTGTATACAGCCCCCTCATGGATATTTTATATACAGACCCCTCAGGGATTTTATATACAGCCCCCTATGAGTTATGTATATACAGCCCCCCCATAGTTGTGGTATATACAGCCCCCTCATGGATATTTTATATTACAGCCCCCCATGGATATTTTATATAAGCCCCCTCATGGTTATTTTTATACAGCCCCTCCATGGTTATCTTGATATAAGCCCCCCATAGTTGTTTATATACAGCCCACCCTGTGGTTATTTGAGAGACAGCCCACTCATTGTTATTTCTAGTACATCCCCCCCCTCATAGTTATTTTTTATATACAGGCCCCTCATGGTTATTTTATAACAGCCCCCCTCATAGTTATTTTATATACAGCACTTCTGGTTATTTTACATGTGCCCCCTCCTCGTTATTTTATATACGCCAGCCCCCGTGGTTATTTTATATACAGACCCTTCATAGTAGTTATATCCAGCCCCTATAGTTATTTCATATACAGCCCCCTCATGGTTTATTTTATATGCAGCCAACATCATAGTTATTTTATATTACAGCACCTCAGAGTTATTTAATTAACAGCCCCCCTCGTGGTATGTTCTAAAAGTACCCGGATAGTATTTCCTCAGCCCCTCATGGTTAGTTATTAGATTACAGACCCATCAGATTGTATCATTTATATACAGGCCCCCTCCTAGTTATGTTAATATATCGCCCCCTCATAGTTGTTTGTATTAGACAAGCCTTCATAGTTAGTTTGATATAAAGCCCCTAATAGTTATTTTGATATACAGACCCCTGGTTATTTTTTCTATACAGCCCCCCCATAGTGTGTATATATAAGCCCTAATGGTTAGTGATAACAGCCCCTCATGTTATTTTATATAACAGCCCCCTCATAGTTATTTATATATAGCCCCTATAGTTGTTTTATATTACAGACCTTAATAGTATTTTATTATAAAGCCCCCCATCATAGGTATTTTATATAAGCCCCCCTGTGGTGATTTATATACAGCCCAATCATAGTTATTTTAATACAGCACCCTCATAGTTATTTATATAAAGCCCTCATAGTTATTTTATATTTTGTTTTTACCGCCCCCTCATGTTATTTTATCAACAGAAACACATAGTTATTTTATATGCACCCCCTCGTGGTTATTTTATATGCAGCCCCTCGTGGTTATTGTATAAAGCTTCCCCTAACTCCCTATGGATTCATTTGATACAGCCCAGTCACCCCATTGATACCTTCTGTACAGCCTTATGGTGGGCCCCCGCCGCAGCTCTGGGTCCTGGTGCTTACCCGGATATGCCCATGCTGGCGACAGCCATGTAAACTGATGTAGGTGGGAAAAAACCACAACCCTCCCAACCCCCCCCCACTGGAAAGATTAAGATCAGCAAACACAAATCTATGATACATAACTGGTCCAAAACCTCTTACCAGTACAAGACCACTTTAATACCAATGACCATCATCCTTCCAAATTGCGATTTAAGTCATACAAAACAGATTGAATTCCGAGAAGAGGAGAAGATTGGGAATCGGTATTTAGCTCGTCTAGGAAAAAGGGAATCCTACTGGATTTCACACCTTCCAGGACTATTAACCCAATTGGACTCAATCGGGACATTGGATGATGCTCCTCTTAAGACGCTTCTTCTTTTGGACTCTGAAATGTATTGTCCAGTCCCCCCCATTATTATGATTCAGTGCCCGCATATGTGTCATTTAAGTTTCGACATATGTTTACTAGTTTAAATAAAATTTTTACCTTTTGCAATACATTGTTTCTTATTACTTATATTGCTCAATATAGTCCAAAATATCTAACTACCGTACATATTGAGTATAACCCGAGCCCCCTAATTTTACCACCAAAAAACGGGGAAAGCCAAGTGACTCGAGTATAAACGAGGGTGTAGTATACAGCTGCCAGCCCGCATTTCGATACAAGCCAGCCAGCCCCCATGTGATACAGCCAGCCAGCCCCATGTAGTATACAGCCAGCCATGCCCCCCATGTAGATACAGCCAGCTCCAAGTAGAATACAGCCAGCCCCCAGGTAGTTACAGCGCAGCCCCAGTTAGTATACAGCCACGCCCCCATTTAGTATATAGCCAGAGACCCGATATAGTATATAGCGACAGCTCAGTCAATGTAGTATAACAGCAGCCCCATGGAGAACAGCCAGCACCATGTAGTATACCGCAGCCCCCCGCATTAAAAATAAAAAACTTGTGAATACTCACCGACCGATACTCGGCGCGTGCATCGTATCCTCGGCGGCGGCTCCCAGAGGCGTTGTCTTCTTTCATCTATAGACGTCAGAGTCTCACCAGGTGACTGCCGGGTGGGCGACACATCTAGACGTGCAGGCTAGGTGTCTTGACACCACTTGTGGGACGTATCACAGCGGTGACGCACTCACCGCATCATATGTGTGCAGCCGCTGGCAGTCAGGCTGGACGCGGCTCTGACAGCGTTATGAGAAGAAAAGAAGACAGAAAGAATGGAAATGACAGAAAAGGAGCCACCGTGGAACCGCACCGATAAATCGGGAGCACACGCCGAAGATAGGGAGCCCGCAAGGATACGGACACCGGAGGGTGAGTATTAGTGTTTAGTTATTTGTCATTGTTGGAATGACCGCAAGTATAAGCCGAGGTGAGGCTTTTCAGCACATTTTTTGGGCTGAAAATCTCGGCTTATACCCGAGTATATACAGTATATTGTCAGTGCTACTGTATGTGTGATATGTAATGTGTGTATGCTGCATAGCTTATATGCTGTATGTATGTAAGATGTGTAGATTTAGGGCTCATTACTAAGGGTAAGCGGAACGCCTTTAGTCCTTTTTTCCAACGTTTATGGGATTTGTGCCGCTGGGACAGGTGTTTAACAGAGGGGGATCGTGTCACGCGCGATAGGATTTTGGCGCAGCTGAGATGGTTCGTGCAACGGGAAATCGGGGGGGACGGCTGTAGGATGATCTGACGATTCGACGAGCGCGGGATTAAATTCAAATTGATTAAAGAATTCAAGCGCTTACAAGCACAAGGAAGAAGAAGGTGAACTCCAGGGGAACCTGAGCGGGGAAAGCGACACATGCAGACTCGGGCGCACGATATTAGTGAACCACGACAGTGTTCGCTACCCCGCTAAGGTCCCTGGAGTTCACCTTCTTTATTATGCGTGAAGTAAGGGCATTTGGGTTTTTTCCGTGTATAAATGCGCTGTGCGGGGAGTCACTAAGATCCGAGCAATCCACATCACCGATATCCTGCCTAGTCGCTGTCCATACACCGCTCCGGGTGCCCTTCCCAGGCACAAGGAAGAAGACGAGGTGTGCAGACCTCCAGGGCCCTGAGCGGGCCGGCGATCACATGCAGGCTCACTCGGAAAGGGAGAACGCTCTTCCGTGACATCCCGCCGCCCACCAGACATTATACGCCGGGACACTGCATTAATGAACCAGGCTGGCGACGGTGACACTCCCGGGCCCTTGAGGCGGAGGAAGCGAGCACATGCAGGAATATCGGGCGCAGGATTTAGTGGACTCCCCGCAGCGCGCATGTTAGTTACATACCGACAATGTACTACAAGCACCAGGAAAGAAGAAGGTGACAACTCCAGGGGACCCTGAGACGGGGAGGAGGATAGCGCCCCAGCAGGATTATCGGGCGCACATGCTTTGAGTGTACCCCTGCACAGCGAAATTAATACAACTGTGACCTGCCACATGTACATGCAGCCAGAGAGAGGAAGAAGGTGAACGACTGACAGGGACCTGAGAGGGGAAGCGACCACAATGGGCCCAGGATGATATCGGGTTGCACGATCTTAGTGACTTCCCCGCCACAGAGCATAACACGGACAATGACTTACATGCACCAGGATAGAAGAATGTGGTGTATGAAGCTCCGGGGCCCACTGAGCGGGGAAGCGAGGGAACACAATGCAGGACTCTAGGGGCACAGATCTACGGCTCCACTCCGCGCCAAGCATTATACACTGAACAATGCACTTACCGCACCAGGAAGAAGAAGGTGAACTACATGGACCTGAGCGGCGGAGCGACACATGCAGGATATCGGTGGGCGCCAGGCAGGCTCTTAGTGACTTCCCGCAACAGCGATTATACACGGCCATCCCTTACATGCACCAGGAAGAGAAGGTTGAACTCCAGGGACCTGAGGGGGAAGCGACACATGCGAGGATGATCTGGGCGCAGGATCTTAGTGACTCCCCGAGCACAGCGCATATACCCGAGGACAAGATGCATCTTACATGCCCAGGAAGAAGAATGGTGAACTCCAGGAGGACCTGAAGTAGGGGTCGCGACACATGCAGGGATATGGGCGCCAGGGATCTTGTGACTCCCCGAACTGCCGCTATATAAGACCGGAAATGCCCTTACCCATGCAACCCGAGGGGGGAAGAAGGGAACTCTGAAGTTTACAGGGACCTGAGACGGCGGGAGGCCGGGGAAGGAAGCGACACACGCCGGATATCGGAAGCGCACGATTGCTAAATCGTCGGGGAGAAGGTAACTCGTTTTGATGAGAACTTCGTCGGACAGGTAGTACATATGGGTGCTCCCCTATGGATGAGGACCGGGACATGAGACCTATACGTTTAAGCAAGTCGACCTTTTCTTGGAGTTTTTGTTGATTTACAACATGTGTTTTAAAATATAATATTTAATATACAGATCATTTGAGATGCGTGAGCTAGTTACGAAAAAAGGCGATATTTGATTTCGAATGTTGGGAAAACTTGAATCACGAATGCAGCTTATCACGGCCCTTTTGTGAAAAGTATGTGTAACTCGACTAAATGGCGAACCTACACGCGGCTGAATGCGGGCGGGCCTTAAACAATCCAGGATCACTACGTCAAACATCAGTCAATCAGCAGCTGCCATCCGCTGTGAGATCACAGGCTGTCCCAGCCAATACCTGTTCTGTGCCAGCTCCGATATTTGCTTACTGGACGCTGTGTGCCGGGAGAAGCTCGCTTAGGGACAGTGGAGGAGTAGGAAAGTCGGATTGCACAGCGGTGTACTGTATGTGATCAATCACTGTGGGGTTCAATTACTGCTGATGATGACCATAATTTGGAATATATACACTAGTCTGTATCTGTTTGGTCGTTGTCTACCCTGTGCCTGGCGAATGCTGTATTGACGTCGGGAGAACGCATAAGGACGGGTACGTAGATTACACCATTGGCTCAGTCTTGTGATGAATCCAATTTATTTTGGGTGGTCACCTGACCTTACTTAAAGGGGTTTGCCAATGAAAGAAAGTTCTCGATCCCCTTGATTTACAATTCTACACATTTTATGCTGCATTTAGCCATAGCACTCAGTGATGCTCCGTGAATATTCCAGAGTTGAGCGGGGACTATCTGAGCAGCACACAGTGAGGGCAGGATTACTTACCCGGTCCTGTCGCGCACGATCCAGCGGAGGGGTTCTCCAGCGCTGATTGTGGGTCCGCCGGGATTCACTTTAAGGGTGGAGGTAGTGGCGCCCGATGACCACAGGTGTGCGCTGCTGACGCTGAAGTCCGCTCAGTACGAAGTCACCCGTCCATCATGGTGTGGGGGGAGGGTGGGAAGTGAACTTGTTGTAACAAAAAAAATACAGCGCTTTGTTTCCGAAATCCATCTGGTTTTCCGACACACACCCCGCCCGATGTCCGTTGCATGCTGCCGGGACCGAATGCGACACAATCCGAGCGCATGCCGCACAATCCAGGGAGAAAAACGGAGCAAATCGGTAATTTATTCGGCAACCCAATGGAAAAAGTGATTCAAGGCCCTTAGTTAAATGACCCCCATTATGATCCATCGTGCTGTGTGAGGATGCTGTGTGTGCTGACAATGTGCTTAGATTATCAGCGGTACAGGTGTTAGCTACACTTTATTTACGTTTCTGAACACTACTAGTATCTGACAAATAGACAAGAGAGTGAGGAGAGATGATGAGATCATGAGATCATTTGTAGACACACAATGACACACTGTCATGGTGCAGCAGTAGAGGTATGAAGAGGGTTTGCAGGCAAAGCGCTCTTCATACACACTGGTAGTTTGCTGGTATAGTGCAAACAAACACCCACCAGTAACACGCTCCATGCATTATTTCCATACGCAAAGTTACTAATTTTTTTTAAAAATGTTTATAAAAAGATAAAGTCGCGGTTATTTATGGTTATGTGTACTGCTTTTCCAGTACAAGGTATGGTGTAATAATACCGTCAGTAGGAAGCACAATTTTGGGGTACACACATAGTTATAGATTTTAAAGTCGGGGGGAGAAGAAAAACGTGAACGAAAAAAAGCAGCATAAGATGGTTTTCACTGAAATATTCCTGTTGTAATGCTATTTATACCAATCTTCATATTCCTATCACCATTTAGCATTCCTACCTGTCTATAATGTACTATGCCAACAATGCCCGAGTGTAAAAAATGAGCTCTGTTTTTGAAGCTGAGCGGATAAGTAGCAGGACTATGAGCTTGAGCATAGCTGTAGGAACAGTGCTTGTATTACCTTATAACCATAGGGTTAATCTTAGTCACTCAATTTCTTTTGTGCCCCTCCTTAGGGCCATTTATCATGACAAGGAATCGAATGGTAAGAAAACTCAGCCTTCCCAGTGGTTAGTCGTTATTTACAGCACCAACACCTTTTAGAACAAAAAATTATTGCTACCTTTGTCATCTCAGTTCAGCTAAATCAGGTTGGCTGGTTGTGGGGACCAAACATGGACAATGAGCCCTAACCCCAGCTACCAGAAAAAGGCCCCCTAACTTACTTGACTAACATCCCTAAATTAGTACCAGGACAACTAGAAGGGTGGTCTCTTCCTGCCACCAAAGTGCAAACACATAACAGTCAACAAAAACTGTGGTCAAAACAGGGATAGCAAACAAAGTACAAATCACGACAAAAGAGTAGTCCGAACAGGAGTGAGATCCAAAACACCAGAACGCAGAAGGACACACAGAAAACAGGGTCTCAATCAGGCCGGTCAGGGTAAACTACAAGCAGCATAAGGTGAATGTGAGAGACCACTTATGGGAAACCAAATACCCTGCCTCCATTGCTGAAGGTTAGACTCTGCTAGTAACGAAACAGATTACTTGTTGCTGGACCAACGCAGACTGCCGGAGCAGAAGGGTGTCGTTCAATGACCTCTAAAACAGAAAGAAAGCTAAGGCCTCAGTTCCACACAAAAAAACAAATACAAAAAATGCAGAGACAGAATCAGTCTCCTAAGTTGCCCACCACGGACCATTAGGATGACGTGTACAGTAACTTTCTCAAGCTTCCGACTGTCTGATTACCTCATATAACAAAATAGTTTGACTTTTGGGGTGCTATCCAAGTGTTCTTTACAAAGATATTGTTCTGGGAATGTGCACTCGGACTTAGTGTTGTGGGTGGAACAACAGGGGACCTCCCACCCAGGGATGTGTTGTCTCCTACCATCATTGCATTACTCTGTTTATATTTTTAAAAAATCACCTTATTTGCATTAGGCTGTTTTTTGGGGAAAAAACTTTTGACGCTACGAACTTCCAAGCGTCAGTGTTTGTCAATGTGCCGGAGTTGAGGGCTGTTTGACCACAGTGACATCATGGATTGGAAGCTTTTCCGATCAAGGGTGTTATTCCAGGGATGGCTTTATAGCCACCAACAATAAGCTGTCCGGCAATATTCTCTTTTTTTTGAGTGGCTCTTCACAGAAGTGGATAATGTTGGTTAAATAAAAATTGAAAGCCCAGAAAACACGGGATAACCACTGAATTCTTGGGACTTTTCTTCTATGGGATTTCACGTGAGTCCTTCAGAATCCCCAATGTGTCAGGGGGGCAGATGCTCATCATGGATGTCTTTGTAGGCCCCTACAAGCAGGGGCATGTGGCGTGGTGATCACAGAGGAGCGTTGTCTACAGTCTAAACGGGTGCATGGCCCCCTAACCACCTATTGGGAGTTGATATGGCCGCTCATAGTCATTGATCTTGTAGGGGCTGCCGATCCAGCATATTATGATTGGGGTAAATAGGCCAAACCTGAACACCAAACTTCTAACCCAACCATCGGGTGTGGTCATATCCAGTCACAAGACCATGCATAGGGGGACTATGCACCAGCCACTACATGGGGGAGGACACAGAAAAGGACAGGAACACGCAGCTCTTAAATCCCAGTCATCCTCCCCTCCCTCCTCTCTCTGTTGGCAATAGTTTGACCAGGAGAGAGGTGCTAACTATAAGGAAGCATGGTGCACAGGAGACAGGTGAGGTGACCCGACTACGCCATGGGGGGGTTAAAGATACATCTGCCTTTAGGATACTCTGGGGCAGATTACTTACCTGGGCCTTCGCGATCACAGTGGAGTGGTGTTCTCTGAGGTGGGGGGGGGGGGTGGATGGAGTCATTTCGGCCGGGAAGTCGGGTTCCTCCAG
Source organism: Engystomops pustulosus (assembly GCA_019512145.1). NCBI lineage: Eukaryota > Metazoa > Chordata > Amphibia > Anura > Leptodactylidae > Engystomops > Engystomops pustulosus. The sequence goes on from WNYA01000849.1 coordinate 57,544, forward strand.
ACGACACCAGTGTAGGCTGCCGCTGAAGACCATCGGAATGCAATGAAGTTCACCGTGCCTCCTACAGTGGAGTGAAGGAAGAGCGTGATCGAGCGACACTTTTTTTTAAAAGATGCGGCGGTTTTCGAATCTGTCGGGTTTGTTTTTTTTTTACGGCCTCGCCCCCGATGCGCCACATCAGATCGCGTGCGTCCAAAGTTCCGGGGCAATACAGGGAAAATCGTGCCAATCGGAAAAGAAATATTCGTGTAACACGTCGGGATTAACGCGAATCGGAGCCCTTAGTAACCGACACCATCTGTGTTGCAGACGAGGGAATGAATTGTGACAGGTATCCCAGATCGGAGCTGGATGTGATGATGGTCACCAGACCCGAATTGATCGTGAATCGGTGAGATGTATCGTGAATTAACCATAGAGAATTACACCAGAACAGTGGTAATGTCCTCACACGAGTAAGTAATAGATGAGGAGGAGGCTGTGAGGGATAGTAGTAGATACTACTCCTACTGCGCGAGAGAGAAACAAACACATAGAATCCCAATTTATAGTCCCTGAACATACGGTTCCATCCATACCGGAACTTTGGCTACAATCTTAATATAATAAAGATACAAAATAGAAGACATATGAAAACTTTGAAAATTATGAAAATTTATTTATTTTAAAGTCATGTTATTTGGTTTTATCATGAGGTGAATTATGGATATTTGATTAAATATCCTTTTGTGGGCCGTGGCTGAGATATTTTACCCTAAGCCCTGCCTTTTGCCACTGCTCTTACTTCCCCAGACTACCATTGAAGTAAGCCATTTAGTTGCCCCATCTATGTTGTGTCACCGCCCAGAGTTGGCAAAGATGATAGTTGTGAAGGTAAGCGATCAAGAGGAGCCAAACGGTGGCAGCACCATGTTGGCAGCAACAATGGAAACCACAGAGTGGTCCAAGATGGAGGTGGAGCTGGCACGGCAGCCGCATCACCAGAGCAGCAGTAGGCCAACAAAGAGTGGCACAACGATAAGTGTGGAATCTTTTTAGGGGGTGGCAAGCAGAAGGAGGCCACAGAGCCCCACAGAAGAGGAGCGGGCCACATTGTGGAACAAATGAAGAGGTTTAAAATGAATTCGAAATATAAATTTAAATTGAAGATTTGAGAAAACCCGTCCCCCCAATATTGCATAATACATTACAGTTTTCCTGAAAATATAGGTCTTTGCCAAAAGGAACGGAAAACGAGGTGGCACACGTGCAGCCGCAGGATGTGGGAGGTGTCAGAGGGGTAGAAGGTTGGTAGCAAACAGGGAAAGAAAGAAACAGGAGTGGCCACAATGATTATAGTGATGAAGGTGGCATCAGCAGCAGCAGGAGACCGCAGCCCCAGAGGGGGCACAATGATATAGTGTAGAGTGGTGGCGTTCAGCAGCAGCAGGAAGCCCCGGTGGCACAAGATATAGTGTTGAAGGTGGCGTGAAGCAGACAGCAGCAGCAGAGCCCACAGTTGGCAGCCAAAAATGGATGGCAGCAACATGAAAAAAGCCATAGCGTAGAGTCCAATGATAGAGTGTAGGAGCTGGCGGCAAAGCAGAATCAGAAAGCAGTAGGCCAGCAAAGTGGACCACAACGATAAGAGTGTTGGAGGTGGCAGCAGCAGAAGCAGCAGCAGGGAGCCAAAGGTGGCAAGCAGCAAAGTGGTGGCAGCAACTGGGAAAAGCCACAGAGTAGCAAATGATAGAGTGGGGAGTGTCAGCCTGCAGACGGAGCCACAGAGGCCACAAAGAGGAGGCCACTTTGTGGCCCCCATGACGACGTTTAAAATGAATTTCGAAAAAAATTCAATTTAAATTTGAATTTGAGAGATTCGAGAAGCCACATGAATAGCACATTACAGTTTTCCTGAGAAATACAGGTCGGTTGCCAAAAAAAGAACTGCAAAATGGGGGCACCAGCAGCAGCAGCATGTAGAGGTGTGAGGTGGCGGCAACATGTTAGGCAAAGAGTTGGCACAATGATATAGTGTAGAGGTGGCGGGACAGCAGCAGCAGGAGCCCGCAGCAGGAAGTGGACACAATGATATAGTGTGGAAGGGAACGGGGGCATGTAGCAGAAGCAGGATCCCACAGAGTGCACAATGATATAGTGTGGATCGGTCTATCGGGAAGGTGGGCGTCAGCATCAGCGCAGCAGGAGCCCACAGAATGGCAAAATGATATAGGTGTGGAGGTGAGCATCAGCAGCAGAAGGAGACCCACAGAGTGGCACAAGGAGATAGTGTGAAGGTGCTATCAGAAGCAGCAGAGCCTGCACAGAGTGGCACATAATATAGTGGAGGTGTGGCATCAGCAGCAGCAGGAGCCCCACCGTGTGGGCACAATGAGATAGTGTGGAGGAAAGGTGTCAGCAGAAGCAGCAGGAGCCCACAGAATTGCACAATGATATAGTGGGAGGAGGGTCAGCAGCCAGCAGGCGCCCACTGAGTTGGCAAAAATGATCTAGTGTGAAGGTGGCAGCCGCAAGGAGCCGCACAGAGTGGCAAAATGATATAGTGGGAGTGGTGGCATCAGCAGAAGCAGCAGGAGCTCACAGAGTGGCACAATGATATAGTGTGCAGTGACATCAGCATCAGCAGGAGCCACAGAGTGGAACAATGAATAGGTGAAGGTGGAATCAGTAGCAGCAGGAGGAGACCACCTAGGGTCACACTGATATAGGTGGGAGGGGTTGGTGGTATCAAGCAGCAGCAGCAGCCTTGCAGATGGCACACAATTGATCTAGGTGGCGGTGGCGTCCAGCATCAGTCTAGCAGCAGGAGCCAACAGAAATGGCCCCATGATATAGTTGGAACAAAGGTGACATCAGCTAGCAGCAAGGAGCCCAAAGAGTGGCACAATGATAATAGTGTGGAAGTGGTGGTTATCTAGCGGAGAGCTAGCAGCAGCAGCCTGCAGAGTGGCCCACTAATATAGTGTGAAGGTGGCATGCAGCACTAGCAGGAGCCCCACAGTGTGGCCACAATGAAATAGTGTGGGAGGAGGTGTCAGCAGAAGCAGCAGGAGCCCACAGATTGCCACAATGATTATCGTGGGAGGAAGGAGGCGCGTCAGCAGCAGCAGGAGGCCCACTGAGTGGCAAAATGATATAGTGGAAGTTGGCGCGAAGCAGGCAGGAGCCCACAGAGTGGCAAAATGATATAGGTGGAGGTGGCATCAGCAGCAGCAGGCAGGAGCTCACAGAGGGCCACAATGATATATGTTGCAGGGGACATCAGCAGCAGCAGGAGCCCACAGAGTGGCAACAATGATATAGGTGACACTGTGGCATAAGTAGCAGAAGGGAGGAGCACACAGGAGTGGCACCATGATATAGGGTGGAGGTGTATCAGCAGCAGCAGACAGCATTGCCGAGTGGCACAATGATATAGTGTGGGAGGTGGAGCAGCAGCAGCAGGAGCCCACAGAGTTGGATGGAACAATGTGATATAGTGTGGTAGGTGGCGTTCGGGGTGGCGTCAGACTAGCAGGCAGGTGCCACAGACAGGCCACAATGATCTAGTGTGGAGGAGGCGTCAGCAGCAGCAGGGAGCCCCAGAGTGGCACAATGATTATAGTGTGGAGGGGCATCAGCCAGCAGCAGCAGGAGCCCACAGAGTGGCACAATGATATAGTGTGGAAGGTGGAAACAGCAGGAGCCCACAGATAGTGGCACAATGATAATGTGTGGAGGTAGCTTCAGCAGGCAGGACAGAGCCACAGAGTGGCAACAATGATATAGGGGTGTGGAGGGCAGCGTAGCAGCGAGCAGGAGCCACAGAATGGCACACTGATATAGTGTGTGAGGAGTGCGCAGCAGCAGCGTATGCCCTACAAGAGTGGCCAGCAGATGACTATTAGTGTGGAAGGTTTCCAGTATGGCACGGATAGCTTCAGCAGCAGCAGGCTGCCCACAGAATGGCACAATGATGTATAAGTGTGCTGGAGGAGTGTGGCTGTCAGCAGCAGCAGGAGCCTACAGAGTGGACCACTGAATATAGTGTGGAGGTGGTGGCAGCCAGCAGGGCGCACAGAGGGCACAATGATATAGTCTGGAGTAGCTTCAGCTAGCAGAAGAACCACAGAGTGGCACAATGATATAGTGGGAAGTGGCGCCAGAGCGAGCGGAGCCCCACAGGTGGCACAATGATGATAGTGTGAAGGAGCGTGGCATCAGCAGCAGAAGGAGGCCCACAAGCGTGGCCACACTGAAAAGTGTGAAGGTTGCATCAGCAGCAGGAGCCCACAGAGGCACAATGATATAGTGGGAAGTGGCATCAGCAGCAGCAGAGCAGGGCACACAGAGTGGCCACAATGATCAAGTGTGAAGGTTGCTCAGGCAGCACCAGCATGAGACAACAGAGTGGACACATGATAAATGGTGAAGGTTGCATCAGCAGCTCGCAGCAGCGAGTCCGCAGAGTGGCACCAATGATATAGTGTGGAAGGTGGGCATTCGATGAAGCAGCAGGAGCCGCAGGAGAGAGTGGACAATGATTATAGTGTTGAGGTGGCATTCATGCATGCAGCAGGAGCACACTGAGTGGCAAAATGGATGATAGGTGGAACTGGTGGGGAGGTCTAGAAGCAGCAGGAGCCCATGAGGGTGGGCACAATGATTATAGTGATGCGCCGGGTGGCAGAAATTCCAGTCCTGTAAAGAGCGTGTAGGAGGCAGATGGGGCAACTAGCAGCAGATGGTGGCATCAGTGGGTGCAGCATCAAATAAGTGGTGAGGCAGGGTGGTAGTTAAAACCCGACTCATTTCTCATCTTTGGAGGAGGCGTCAATTGCTAAGCTAATCTGATGAATTTAGGCATGGTGAGTTGAAATCCTGGCCGACCAAGCCTAATTCATATGTGATAGGTCAATCTCTCAACATTCAGGTTGTGGACAAGCGGGTTTCCCATGGGGTAATGCCGCAATGAAAACCCGTGTTTTACTGTTGCCCATTCACTGGCCGGCTAGGACAGCTTCTCTACTGCAAATCCGGCAGTTGCCGACACGCATCAAGTGTGGCTGACCCAGTGTTCAATGGATCCTCTACCTGAGGTGGTTAAAGTACAAGTCCAAGTAGTCCACCACCGGCTGTTGCAGGGTCTGCTCTATGTCCTGCTGATGGTGGCAGCTAACTCTCTACAATAGGCAGGTTGAAGGATTGAAGGAAGTTGTCATTAAGAAATCCAGAATTAGCTGCTGCTGATGTAGTGATACCTGCTCACCCCCAACCCCCCCCAGCTCGCCACAGGCAGCCGTGGCCGTAGTACGTGAACGTTTATGACTGCAAGGAATCCCCCGGTCAGACCTGAAAGAGGATGGAGGATGGACATGCGCACATAGGCAGCGGCCAACTGTGTGCTCGTTTTCTCCTAAGTATGCCAGTTGTGCCTCCCTCTAGGCAGCTGGAAAAAAAAATCCCATTTTGACCAGTAGCAAGGGACAAGAGGGTGGAGAGCAAAAGTCATCCCTCTGGGCGGTGGTGCCTATTCGGCTGTCACTAGGTAGGCAAAGCAACATTGCTGCGGGCAATTGCACACGTTGACTCTGCGGGACTCCGTCTCCAGATCCACAGGATACTGCCACGGTGCTCTGGGGCATCTGCCTCGTATGCTACCTCCTCCGGATCTCCCTGCTCCTCCTCTCGGTTAACCTGAGTAGAAACCACACATTGCACCCGACTCTGCTTGTGCTCCAAGTCCTCATCCTACTCCTCAGCCCCCACTGGGACTCATGTGACATTGCGATGTCGTCTCCATTCTCCAGTGCCTGACCACACAGATTTTGCCGCATGAGTTCCAGGACCTTGAACGCAGTGGAATGACTTTATTCAGACAGCATCCTCCATTACAGCAACAGAACCCTGAGTGGTGAGCTGCGAGCTTAACATTACCCAGCCCCCGAGGTGTTGAGGAGGCAGGGACACACATTACACCAGCCCCGATGTGGGAGGAGGCCAGGACAACATACACAGCCCCCGATGGGTGAGAGGCGGGGGACTCACATTACAGCAGTCCCCGATGTGTGAGAGGCCGGGACAACATACACTAGCCCCCGATGTGTGAGAGGCAGGGAAACACATTACACCAGCCCCGATGTGGGAGAGGCAGGGACCACCCCATTACAGCAGCCCCCGGATGTGGTGAGAGGCAGGGACACACATTACAACAAGCCCCCGATGTGGAGAGGTAGGACTAAAACATACACCTGCCCCCGTGTGTGAGAGTAGTGACTCACATTACACTAGCCCACGATGCTGTGAGAGGCGGGCGGGACTCACATTACCACCTGCACCCCCCATGGAGTTGAGAGGAAGGGGACCAACATTACACCGCCACCGATGTTGTGAGGAGGTAGTGACTCACCTTTTACACCAGGCCCACGATGTTGAGAGGTAGTGACTCACATTACACTGCCCCCGATGTGGAAGAGGCAGGGACACACATTACCGCAGCCCCCGACTGGTGAGAGGCAGGGACACAATTACACTAAGCCCCCGATGTTTGAGAGGCGGGAACTCACATTACCCAGTCCCGATGGGTGCGAGGCAGGAGCCCAAAGTACACTAGCCACCGCGTGTGAGAGGCATGGAATCACATTGACACCAGCCCCGATTGTGTGAGAGGCGGGGACTCACATTATACCAGCCCGATGTAGTGAGGGGGGGGACACCTCTTACACATCCCCGCGTATGAGAGGGGAGGACTCACGATTACAACAGCCCCCGATGTTTGAGAAGCGGGGACTCTCAATTAAACCAGCCCACGAGGTGGTGAGAGCAGGGACTCACAGTAACCCGCCCTGATGGTGAGATCGGGGGAGGAACTCACATCCACACCAGCCCCGAGTTTGAGAGGAGCGTGAGGGACTCACATACACCAGCCTGATGTGGACAGCGGGGCCTACAGTATACCGCACCTGCTGTGTGAGAGGTGGGGACTCACATAAAACACTAGAACCCGATGTGTGAAGAGGCGGGGACTCACAGTACATATCCCACGATTGTGTAGAGGGAGGACTCTTATTACAACAGCCCCCGAAGTGTGAGCGCTGGAACTCCACATTACACCAGCCCCCAATGGTGAGAGTGAGGCCTCACCCTGACACCAGCGCCGAGTGTGAGATGCGGGGACTCACATTATACCAGCACCGATGTGTTAGAGTGCGGGACTCACAGTAAATCCTCCCCGATGGGTGAGAGGCGGTGGTCTAACATTACACCAGCCCCCAAGGTGTGTGATAGGCGGGGTCTCACCATTACAACAAGCCCCGGAGTGTGAGAGATGGGGGGACTACATAAATCTGACCAGATGTGTGAGAGGCGGGACTCACTACACCAGCCCAGATGTGGGAGAGGGGGGGACTCACAATACATCAGCCCCCGATGTGTGAGAGGCATGGAATCACATTAAACCCGCCCCCGATGTGTGAGAGGAGGGGACTCACATTACACGAGGCCACCCCGTTGTGTGAGATGCGGGGAATCACAGTAACACCAGCCCCCGATGTGGGATATGCGGGGACTAAATTACAGAAGCCCCCGAATAGTGTGAGAGGCAGGATCACATTCCCACCAGCCCCGAGTTTGATATGCGGGACTCACATTACAGAAGCCCCGATGTAGTGAGAGGCAGGGGACTCACATTTTACACCAGCCCCCCGATGTGTGCGAGGTGGGGACTCAATTACACCAGCCCCCTGAGTTGAGAGGGAAGAGGAGGGGACTCAATTACACCAGCCCCGATGTGAGACGGCAGGACTCACATTACACCAGCCCCCAATGTATGAGAGGGCAGGGACCACATTTATACCAAGCCCCCGATGTGTGAGAGGCGGGGACTCACATTAACCCGCCCCTGATGTTGAAGAGGCAAGGGACTCAAATTAAACGAACCCGATGTGTGCGAGGCATGGACTCACATTACACCAGACCGATTGTGGTGACGGCAGGGAACTTCACTTACATTAGCAACCCAATGGGGGACATTTACTTACAAGGTCGCAGCTGAGTTCAAGCGGCGGCCTTCCGGACGAGCATTCGGGTCTTACGGCGATCATGAAGCGTCCTGCGCCCCCGGATGTCACCAGGTGTCGCTGCTGCGCCGAGGTCCGCCGATTGTGTCGGAGGTTCATGATCTCTTCCTGGTGGAATGTAGGGTATGGCCGATGAAACCAATTTTTTGTTTTAATGTGGCGGTTTTTCGAATCCGTTGCGGGTTTTTGGTTCGGCCGCCGCCCCCGATTTCCCGGACGATATGGTGATCTAAGGTGCTGATAAATCTCTGTTTCACTTAGCCTATTGAAAGGGGACTTTCAGCCGTTCAGGGTCATGGACGAGTATTGTGCAATATCGGAGGTGGTGTGAACAACTGTATCTCCTTTCAGGCTCCTCTCATAACCCGTGCATTCAGGGAGTCTCTAAAAAAAAACCAAATTAATTGACCGTGTATGGGTCCGCTCATCACTATTCAGGAGAAACTTCTGCCATTTTCTGTAGGAGACTCTAGTAATTTTGGGTGCCGGTTGGATGTATGAACACTCTTGCTCTCCACCCCCAACTGCCCCAAGAGCTCTGTTTTTGAGCTGAGCCGAGTCGCATGACATGAGCTTGGAGCATAGCTGTAGGACCATGTGCTTTTATTACCTCTACTAACATAGGGGTAATCTTAGTTCACTCAATTCTTTTGTGCACCTCCTTAGGGCCATTTATCATGACAGGCATCAATGATAAAGAAACTCAGCCAGTGTGTTAGTCGTATTTACAGCACCAAACCTTTTCTAACCAAAATTATTTGCTTACCTTTGTCATCTCAGTTCAGCTAAATCAGGTTTGGCCTGGTTAGTGGGGACAAACATGGACAATGAGCCCTAAACCCCAGCTACCAGAAAGGCCCTACTTACTTGCCTCACATACCCTAAATAGTACAGGACAACTAGAAGGTGGTCTCTTCCTGCACCAAAGTGCAAACACATAACAGTCAACAAACTGGGTCAAAACAGGGATAGCAACAAAGTACAAAATCACAAGAGCAAAAGAGTAGTCCGAACAGGAGCTGAGATCAAAACACCAGAAACGCAGAAAACAGAGTCTCACAATCAAGGCCGGTCAGGGTAAACTACAAGCAGCAATAAGGTGAATGTGAGCAGAACACTTATGGGAAACCAAATCCCCTGCTCCATGCTGACCGGTTCAGAGCTCTGCTAGTAACGACAGATTACTGTTGCTGGACCAACGCAGACTGCAGGAGCAGAAGGGTGTCGTTCAATGACCTCCTAAACAGCAAGAAAGCTAAGGCCATGTTCACACAAAAAACAAATACAAAAAAATGCAGAGACAGAATCAGCTTCTCCTCAGTTGCCCACCACGGACCAAGGATGACGTTGTTACAGTAAATTTCTCAAGCTTCCTGACTGCTCTGATACCTCATATAACAAATAGTTTGACTTTGGGTGCTATCCAAGTGTTCCTTTAAAAGATATTTCTGGGAATGTGCACCTCTGATTAGTGGTGGGTGGACCTAACAGGGGACCTAAACCCAGGGATGTGTTGTCTCCTACCATCTATTGCATTACTACTGTTTATATTTTTAAAAAATCACCTTACTTTGCATTAGGATAGTTTTTTGGGGAAAAACTTTTTGCATCGCCACCTTTCAAGCATCAGTTTTTTGTCAATGTGCCTGAGTGAGGGCATGTTTGACCACAGTGACATCATGGATTGGAGTCTTTCCGATCAAGGGTGTTAGTTCCAGGGATTGGCTGTTATAGCACCAACAATAATGATGTCCTGCAATATTCTTCTGATGTGGCTTCACATCAGAAGTTGATAATGCGGTTAAATAAAAATTTGAAGCCCGGAAAACACGGGATAACCCTTTTACTTCTTGGGACTTTCTTCTATGGGACTTTCATGTGATGTCCTTCAGACTCCCAATGTGTCAGGGGGGCAGATGCTCATCACTGGATGTCTTTGGTAGGCCCCTACAAGCAGGGACATGTGGAGTGGGGATCACAGAGGAGCGTGTCTACAGTAATGGGTGCATGGCCCCCTGAACCACCCTATTGGGAGTTGCTCTGGCCGCTCATAGTCATTGATAATTGCTAGGGGCTGCCGATCCAGCAATATATTGATTGGGGTAAATCGGCCAAACCTGAACACCAAACTCTAACCCAACCATCGGATGTGGTCATCTCCAGTCACAAGCCCATGCATAGGGGACTATGCCACCAGCCACTACATAGGGGAGGACACAGCACAGACAGGAACACGCAGCTCTCTACATCCCATGTCCTCCTCCCCCTCCCTCCTCTCTCTGTTGGCATAAGTTTTGCCAAGGAGAAGAGGGCTGACTATAAGGAGGCAGGTGCAGTGATACAGTGAGGTGCCCGACTACTGCCCTGAGGGGGGTAAAGATTACATCTGCCTTTAGGATACTCTGGGGCAGATTTACTTACCTGGTCCATTCGCGATCCAGCGGCGTGTTCTCTGCGGTGGATTCGGGTCCGGCCGGGATTCACTAAGGCAGTTCCTCCGACGTCCACCAGGTGTCGCTGCTGCGCTGAAGACCATCGGAATGCACTGAAGTTCACCGTCCTATCGTGGGTGAAGGTAAGCACGTGTCGAGCGACACTTTTTTTTAAAAAATGCAGCGGTTTTTCCGAATCTGTCGGGTTTTTTTACGGCCTCGCCCCCCGATGCGCCACAATCCGATCGCGTGCGTCCAAATCCCGGGGCAATACAGGGAAAATCGTTGCAAATCGGAAATATTCGTGTAACACGTCGGGATAACGCGAATCGGGCCCTTAGTAAACGACCCCATCTGTGTTGCAGACGGGGGAATGAATTGTGACAAGTTATCCCAGATCGGAGCATTAGCTGGTGATGATGGATCACCAGACCAGAAATAATTAGTGAATCGGTGAAGATGTATCGTGAATTTAACCTAAGAATAACCAGCAACAGGTAATGTTACTCACAGAGTAGTAATAGATAGGAGGAGGCTGTGATATGTAGTAGTTACTACTCCTACGCGCGAGAGAGAAAAAATAGAACCCAATTTTATTGCTGAACATACGGTTCCATCATACCGGACTTCTGGCTACAATCTCTAATATAAATAAAGATACAAAATAGAAAAAAAAAAACCCATGACAAAAATAATCTCGATGTTTAGTGATTTTTCAATTATGAAAACTTTGAAACTTATGAAAATTTATTTATTTTAAAGTCATTCTATTTTGGTATAATGAGGTAATTATTGGATATTTTGATTTAAATATCCTTTTGTGGGCCGTGGAAAATATTTTTACCCTAAGCCCTGCCTTTTGCCCTGCTCCTTACTCCACAGCTACACATTGAAGTAAGCCATTTAGTGCCCCATTATGTTGTGTCCCCCGCCCAGAGTGGCATAATGATATAGTGTGAAGGTGGCATCAACAGGAGCCCACAGGTGGCAGCAACATGTTGGCAGCAACATGGAAACCCACAGAGTGGTCCAATGATGGAGTGTGGAGGTGGCGGCAGCAGCATCACCAGCAGCAGTAGGCCACAAAGTGGCACAACGATAAGTGTGGAGGTGGCAGCAGCAGGAGTCCACAGAGCCCACAGAAGAGGAGGCCACATTGTGGAACAATGACGAGGTTTAAAATGAATTCGAAATATTAAATTTAAATTTGAAGATTTGAGACGCCACATGCATAATACATTACAGTTTTCCTGAAAATATCAGGTCTTTGCCAAAAGAACTGCAAGGGTGGCATCAGCAGCATGTGGAGGTGTCAGAGGTGTAGAGGTGGTGGCAACAGGAAAAGCCACAGAGTGGCACAATGATATAGTGTGAAGGTGGCATCAGCAGCAGCAGGAGCATGCAGAGTGGCACAATGATATAGTGTGAAGGTGGCATCAGCAGCAGCAGGAGCCCACAGAGTGGCACAATGATATAGTGTTGAGGTGGCGTCAGCAGAAGCAGCAGCAGGAGCCCACAGGTGGCAGCAACATGGTGGCAGCAACATGAAAAGCCATAGAGTGGTCCAATGATAGAGTGTGGAGCTGGCGGCAGCAGCATCAGCAGCAGTAGGCCACAAAGTGGCACAACGATAAGAGTGTGGAGGTGGCAGCAGCAGAAGCAGCAGCAGGAGCCCAAAGGTGGCAGCAACATGGTGGCAGCAACTGGGAAAGCCACAGAGTAGCACAATGATAGAGTGTGGAGGTGTCAGCAGCAGCAGGAGCCCACAGAGTGGCACAATGATATAGTGTGAAGGGGGCATTAGCAGCAGCAGGATCCCACAGAGTGGCACAATGATATAGTGTGGAGGTGGCATCAGCATCAGCAGCAGCAGGAGCCCACAGAATGGCAAAATGATATAGTGTGGAGGTGACATCAGCAGCAGCAGGAGCCCACAGAGTAGCACAATGATATAGTGTGGAGTAGGCGTCAGCAGCAGCAGGAGCCCACAGAGTGGCACAATAATATAGTGTGAAGGTGGCATCAGCAGCAGCAGGAGCCCACAGTGTGGCACAATGATATAGTGTGGAGGAGGTGTCAGCAGAAGCAGCAGGAGCCCACAGAATTGCACAATGATATAGTGTGGAGGAGGCGTCAGCAGCAGCAGGAGCCCACTGAGTGGCACAATGATATAGTGTGAAGGTGGTATCAGCAGCAGCCTGCAGAGTGGCACAATGATATAGTGTGGAGGTGGCGTCAGCAGCAGCAGGAGCCCACAGAGTGGCACAATGATATAGTGTGGAGGAGGTGTCAACTGCAGCAGGAGCCCACAGAATGGCACAAGGATATAGTGTGGAGGAGGCGTCAGCAGCAGCAGGAGCCCACTGAGTGGCAAAATGATATAGTGTGAAGGTGGCAGCAGCAGGAGCCCACAGAGTGGCACAATGATATAGTGTGGAGGTAGCTTCAGCAGCAGCAGGAGCCCACAGAGTGGCAAAATGATATTGTGTGAAGGCGGAATCAGCAGCAGCAGCAGGAGCTCACAGAGTGGAACAATGATATAGTGTGAAGGTGACATCAGCAGCAGCAGGAGCCCACAGAGTGGCACAATGACATAGTGTGGAGGAGGCGTCAGCAGCAGCAGGAGCCCACAGAATGGCACAATGATATAGTGTGGAGGAGGCGTCAGCAGCAGCAGGAACCCACAGAGTGGCACAATGATATAGTCTGGAGGTAGCTTCAGCAGCAGCAGGAGCCCACAGAGTGGCACAATGATATAGTGTGAAGGTGGCATCAGCAGCAGCAGGAGCCCACAGCGTGGCACAATGATAAAGTGTGAAGGTGGCATCAGCAGCAGGAGCCCACAGAGTGGCACAATGATATAGTGTGAAGGTGGCATCAGCAGCAGCAGGAGCCCACAGAGTGGCACAATGATATAGTGTGAAGGTTGCATCAGCAGCAGCAGCAGGAGCCCACAGAGTGGCACAATGATATAGTGTGAAGGTGGCATCAGAAGCAGCAGGAGCCCGCAGAGTGGCACAATGATATAGTGTGAAGGTGGCATCAGCAGCAGCAGGAGCCCACAGAGTGGCAGAATGATAAAGTGTGGAGGTTGCATCTGCAGGAGCCCACTGAGTGGCACAATGATATAGTGTGGAGGTGGCAGACAATTCCAGTCCCTGGTAAAGATGGTAGGAGGCAGATGGTACAACTAGCAGCAGATGTGTTGCATTAGGTGGGTGGCAGCATCAGAATAGTGGCTGAGGCAGGTAGTTAAAACCCAGACTCATTTCTCATCGTTTGGAGGAGGCGTCATTGCTAATCTAATCTGATGAATTAGGCATTGGTGAGTTGAAATCCTGGCCGATCCAAGCCTAATTCATCTTGACATAGGTCAATCTCTCCACATTATGGGTGGACAAGCGGGTTCTCCATGGGGTAATGCCGCACTGAAAACCCGCTGTGTGCCCATCTACTGGCCAGGCAGGACAGCTTCTCTACTGCAAACTCCGCAAGTTGCCGCCACGCATCAAGTTTGGCTGCCCAGTAGTCCATGGCATCCTCTACCTGAGGTGGTAAAGTACAGTCCAAGTAGGCCACCACCTGCTGGTGCAGGGTCTGCTCTATGTCCTGCTGCTGGTGGCGGCTACCCTCTCCAATAGGCAGGTGAAGGAAGTTGCTCATTAAGAAATCCAGACTTAAGCTGCTGCTGATGTAGCTGCTACTGCTCCTACCCCCCCCCCCCAGCTCCCCACAGCAGCCGTGGCAGTAGTACGTGAACGATGACTGCAAGGAATCCCCCGGTCAGACCTGACAGAGGATGGACAATGCCGCACATAGGCAGTGGCCAACTGTGTGCTCAGTATTTCTCTATAGTATGCCAGTTGTTCCTCCCTCTCTGCAGCTGGAAAAAAAATCACCCATTTTTGACCAGTAGCAAGTGTACAAGAGGGTGGAGAGCCAAAAGTCATCCCTATGGCGGATGTTGACTATTCAGCTGTCACTAGTTAGGCAAAGCAGCATGCTGCGGGCCATCTGCGCAAGTGACTCTGAGGGACTCCCGGTCTCCATATCCACAGTATACTGCCACGGTGCTTCTGGGTCATCTGCCTCGTCTTATACCTCCTCCGGATTCTCCTGCTCCTCCTCTCCGGTCACCTGAGTAGAAAAACCACAGATTGCACCAGACTCTGCTAGTGCTCCAATGTCCTCCTCCTCAGCCCCCACTGGACTCATGTGGACATGAGATGTAGTCTCCACTTCTCCAGTGCCCTGACCACACAGATTTTGCAGCATGAGTTCCAGGACATGAAGCAGTGGAATGACTTTATTCATCCCGCATTCCTCACATTACAGCAGACCCTGATGTGTGAGAGAGGGGGACTCACATTATACCAGCCCCGGATGTGTGAGATGCAAGATTCACATTACACCAGCCCCCGATGTGTGAGAGGCAGGGACACACATTACACTAGCCCCCGATGTGTGAGAGGCAGGGACACACATTACACTAGCCCCCGATGTGTGAGAGGCGAGGACACACATTACACTAGCCCACGATGTGTGAGAGGCAGGGACACACATTACACTAGCCCCCGATGTGTGAGAGGCCTGGACTCATATTACACCAGCCCCGATGTGTGAGAGGCGGGGACTCACATTATACCAGCCCCGATGTGTGAGGGGGGGGACACATATTACACCATCCCCCGATGTATGAGAGTGGGGGACTCACGATACACCAGCCCCCGATGTTTGAGAAGCGGGGACTCTCATTAAACCAGCCCCCGAGTTGTGAGAGGCAGGGACTCACATTATACCTGCCCCTGATGTGTGAGAGGTGGAGACTCACATCACACCAGCCCCCGATGTTTGAGAGGGAGGGACTCACATTACACCAGCCCCCGATGTGTGAGAGGCCCGGTACTCACCGTACACCAGCCCCCGATGTGTGACAGGCGGGGACTCACATTATACCAGCACCTGCTGTGTGAGAGGTAGGGACTCACATAACACTAGCCCCCGATGTGTGAGAGGCGGGGATTCACAGTACATCCTCCCCCGATGTGTGAGAGGTAGGGACTCATATTACACCAGCCCCCGATGTGTGAGAGCTGGGGACTCACATGACACCAGCCCCCAATGTGTGAGAGGCGGGGACTCACATGACACCAGCCCCCGAAGTGTGAGAGGCGGGGACTCACATTATACCAGCCCCGATGTGTTAGAGTGCGGGACTCACAGTACATCCTCCCCCAATGTGTGAGAGGCTGGGTCTCACATTACACCAGCCCCCAATTTGTGTGAGGCGGGGTCTCACATTACACCAGCCCCCGATGTGTAAGAGATGGGGACTTACATTACATCTGCCCCCGATGTGTGAGAGACGGGGACTCACATTACACCAGCCCCCGATGTGTGAGAGGTGGGGACTCACAGTACATCAGCCCCCGATGTGTGAGAGGCAGAGACTCACATTACACCAGAGGTGTCACGGTCAGAGTCATTACTCACGGGAGGCAGAGGTTGCTGCTCCTCATACGGTAAGGTAGAGTAGGAAGGGACTTCTCAAAGCCATCAATTTCTATTTCATGTATGGGAGAAGCTAGACTATGATGAACATTGAAACACAACGCCAATGGTTGTAGTTTTTGTAAGATATAAATGGAGAGAGGGCAGCAGTGGGCTGGGGGTGGAAGTAGTGAGGGGTGATGATGAGGTCCTGACAGGGTGGATGCAACGGATAAGTACATGAAGAAGTTGTGGGCAGGAAGTCCAGGGCGCCAGTGAACGGGGTCCAGGCGCAGTGGTCAGCCCCCAGCCCTTTTGTTTGCCGCTTCTGCGTGCTAGTATCTCAGAGAACCAGGAAAAAAGCATCCTACAGAGTTGTCTTCTTCAGGCATTATTCCTTACAGAATGCAGAAGGCAGAGCAGGTGTCATTTGTAGGCTGTTCCACCAGTTAAAAAGGCACCACTTCTCATCACCATCCAGCTCGTCTCGGCATGCATTCAGCTCTCATCCCCCAAATCATAGAGAGTAGTGAGTCAGGACGTGCTCTGGTTCACATTCTGCCCCCACCCAGGACTGCCGGACATTTGCTTCCTTGCTTCCAGTTACTGCATCTTCCGCTCCACTTCCCCTCTTCTGCTTCAACATATGGCCCACAACACCATTCTAGCAAAGCCATGAAGAAACAGCAGGGCTGTGCTAAACTCATCTGTCTAGGCAAAAGGACCACCCAGTGTCCACGAGCTGTGGACTGGTATCTACGGAGCAGGACACATGAGTGGTTGTACCGCTGAAACTTCAGACCAGCAAGGTGGTGTGTGCCAATATGTGTCTTTATATTTTTGCCATTACGCCTAATGTGTGATTTCCTATCAGCACTGCCGAGGAGATGACCTGGTCACCGACTGCCTCATATTAATGGGGCACATTTACTTACCCAGTCCAGTCGCAATCCCACAGCGCGTTGTCCGACGTTATGAGGTTCTGCCGGGATTCACTAAGGTCGTGCGCCTGATATTCACCAGGTGTCGCGCGCGCCTGAAGTCTGCCGGAGTTCACCTCTTCGTTAAGGTGATTAGTGAGTGCAATTCTTGCGACACAATTTGTTTTAAATTCCACGGTTTTTCCGAATCTTCGGGTTTTCCACGCCAACGCCCCCAACACCGGGGCAATCGGCGCAAATCCGCGATATTCGGGAAACCCGACTAAAGTGCATGATTCAGGACCCTTAGAAATGAGCCCCAATGTATCATTTTGATCAAATTCACTTTACATATGCTTAGGAGTGTTGGGAGCAGCAGCAAGCAATGTGTTGAATTCCAACTCCAGAACTCAGGTGATTAAAGTAGTGACCAGCAGCACAAACCATAATGACTCGGGCTCATGAGGGACATTTGTTCAGTAATGCTTCAATATACCACCAGTATGGTCAGTGTGATGATGCCAACGTCAACTCTGCCATCTTATATTTGCCTGATGGAAAAGCTCTTCAGGTTATGACCAAGGATGTAATGTGTGTCAGACAAGGAAGAAGAGGAACAGGTGCCAGGCCAATCCACAAAGGTTGCAGGGGGGGTTCTGGACCGTATGGCTGCTACTACATTGCCCAGGGAACAGTTTGGAAAACGAGGAAGAGGAAGGAACGAAGGTGACCATTTAAGATGAAGGGTCTGGGAGGTGGGTTTTAAAATTACAGCTCCACAGCACTGGGTACTTGACAAATTGCATAAGGAAATAGGTTGGGTACAATGGCGGAACCCCTATGCTGAACATCAAGTAGGAGATTTGTAGTTTACATTAGGTGAGGTCCCCAAGAAAGAACTATGTGCCAATTTCATGGAGTGTCGGAATGGGTGGTGTGGTGGTTTGGGGTCCCAATGACACTCGTTGTGATAATCTGCTTCGGTTGCCAAATTATCTAGTCTGCTTCCTCTCTGCCCGAGGAGTGGCTGCTTACAAGCTCCTTTTACTAATAATTCAATTCGGATTCTCTTTCGTTTCGGTAGTTGAGCCCTGGACCATTGGTGTAAAGGATTCCAGTCCAGAGTAGCTGGATGGTTTAGAGAAATGGGAGATCTGATTGGGGCATTAATTGAGGATGGTACCTGGTTTTTTAATGGGGTGGCTTCTCAGGAGTGGGACAGTATAACTCAGTTGTGGAGGGGGCGCTGTCAAATGATGAGCCCTGTGCTATGCTGGCTGGGGAGAGCTACTGGACAGGGCTGGTTCCCATTTATGTCTGGGTTAAAAGATGTTACATAGGATTATTGGAGCGCCATTGAAGGGTTTAGGTAGTTAGGCGCGCAGTAGACATGAGGTGACAAGTTGGGGGATGGTGTTGGGGGGAAGTTTATAACTCCAGTTCTAATGCGTTTGTTCCAATGGCGCTCAGAGGTTAGGAAGATGGTTATGCTGTAAAAAATTAAAGGTAAGGGGGGATTGTTTATAGGAGGGCGTGGCATGGGACTAAGGCACCAGTGAGTTGTGGATCAGGCACTCCAAGATGGATCAAATGGATTTGATAGAATTTTGTCTCCCATCTTTTAGGATTGGGGAGGTTGAAAGAGGTGGCCAACTGGGGATTGGATATGGTTGTAATTGGAGGATTGAGCATTTGAATCAAGGTTTTGCCAGCATGTTTGTAAGGCCTGGTTGGGGTGGTTTAGATGTTATATGTGGTTGTGGTGGGGGGAAGGACGTGGGGGTGTTGATGTGGGTTTTTTTTTTGGAATTAGTGTTGCTTTTGCCTTCTATTGCGCACGTGCAGTGGACCACTTTTGTCTATTTTAGGCCATTATATGCAAAATGGGGTGTGTAGAGGGTGGAGGTACGGCCAGATGGCAGGCCAATTTGTGTATACCTGTGTGTTGTGACGTTGGTGTCTGGGGTTCAGGGATATGATATGGGAAGGATGTTGCAGAATTTTATAGGTTCGATAGTGGATGGACATGGATATCTTGTTTGCATCTTGGAGGCAACAAATGGTAGCACATTAGGAATGTGAAACATCTGGGCTTCGATTGCTGATGGCAGGGTAGTGTGGTCTGATATAGTTCACATTGGCAGTTGGCGAGGTCTGTGGAACCCCCAATCAGGCGCTGGTAGGGAGTGGGAGCTCACCTGTGTGAGGTGTCAAGCAGGCTATGGTGGTGGGTTAAGGGGTCCTTGGAGTTGGGTGTGCAGTGATTAAGGGCAACAGCGATGCCTGTTATACATTCCCTTTAATAATCTGAGTAGGTGGGAGGGTGGTTTTGGACTCCTGCTGGATAGCGTCTAGGGAAATGGAGTGGATAGTATATACCTATAAATATTATTAGCCATCTGCAAAGGACTTGGTGCCCTCGGACCAGCAGTACTGGTTATGGGAGAGGCAAAAGCAAAAGCAGATTGGCTCAAAGGGTTCCTACTATTTTCAGTTATGTTTTTTGGATTATAATGTTGTATGTTTGTAATAAAAATTGTCCTTGTGGCCAAAATTATTGTGGGGTAACAGATCAACATGTCCAAGCTAAAATCTTGACATGTTTTTTTAGGTTCTGCAGTTCTCTGGTCTGGTTGATCTGGTCATAGTTGTGAGATGGACTGAGGAGCGCGGTCAGGAATAGGAATGGTCAGGAAGGTCCAGGCCGCTCTCCCACCTCGGCTCCATAATCTACATTGTATAAAACATGTTTTCAGAACGACTCACGACAAATGTCCAAGATTGAGATGTCACTATGAGGGAGACAATATTTGTAATGAGTCAAACAAATAAAATCTGCCATGTATTCTACATCATGAGAACCATAATCCCACCCCGAGCGAGAAAACGATAAAAAGAATCATCTCATCTAGTTTTTTTTCCGCCAGAGTAAAAGTAATTTCACTTATTTTTCCCTATATGATTCGGGGGGATGAGCTTCAAAACATTTTCTAAATATTATTAGGGGGTTTTGTGAGTTATTAAAACATCTTCATTGAATGCTCCCGGGATCATCCCGGACTACAGTTTTGTCTTGACTCCTTAATAATATGTCTGTGTGACCATTGCTCAATCTGTATTGTAGAAGCGATCAGACCCCCTTAGGGTTCACGTATTCTAGGGCCCCACAAAACATTTAAAAAAAATTAAAATAAGTTAAATACTAGATAAATAAAATCTCAAAATTTTAAATCACCCCTCTTCATTAAAAATAAACATGGTGGAACCCTGTACGGAAAATAACCTCAATGACTGAATCAACACTTTTTTGTATTTTGAAAAGTAAACAAGAGCTTGTACATCTCTTACTCTGGTCTATAGTATGAAATATAAACAAATTATGATCAGAATCTCAATAAGAAGATGGTGAAACAATATTTTATTTCGTGAAACTCTTATGTGCGAACTGTAAATCTGTAGAATAGCGCCTTCGGGTCGGGGTCGTGCATCCACTGGACCATCATGGGATATGGTAACTAGTCAACAACACCTGGGACCATAGTCTAAGTGGCACTGGTCCTTACCAGAGCCCCACCACAAGCGGGATGGTCTGATGCGGCGTGGTGCACCAGATGTTCCAATCGTGCGACTAGCCCGCAGTAGCAGCAGAGGTAGAGGTACAGAAACAGAGTCCAGACTCAGGTCATGCAGCAGGAGGCGCGGTCGAGGTCACAACAGGAAATCAGCAGAGTAAAAACAGGAACACACAGGAACACACTGAGAGCTTTCACTGAGGTTAAGGAGCGCAAAGATCCAGCAGGGACACTGGGAAACAGCGCCTTACAGAAACCCGGGAAGTGCAGCGGAGTCAGGTGACGCTGGCCCTTTAATAATTAGAGTTGCCGTTCAACGCGGGCGCCCGAGAGAGCCAGAGACGCACGTAGGCCTAGCTGGGAGAAGAACGGGACGCAAGAATAAGAGCAGGTACGGAGTTCTCCATGTGAGGCAATCTGCAGGGACTGCTGGGCGCCAACACAGGAAATATCAGCGGTATCGGATCTGGGTACCTTGGAGGGTTCATAGCGGATCTTAGGGATAGGTTTCCGGGTCATTGGACCTCCTGAACAACCCGCGGGAGATGGTACAGCCAACAACTGGGGACCGGAGTCTAAGTGGTATCTGGTTTCACCAGAGCCCGCCGCAAAGCGGGATGGTCTTGCTGAGGCAGGGTGCCACCAGGTCTTTCCACAGTGCAAATAGCACATAGAAAGGAGTTCAGGTCAAGTCAGGATAGAATAAGGTCAGGGTAGGCGGCAGAGATGCAGAGGTCGGGGTCCCAGGTCACCACAGGGAAACTGAGTGGAACAGAAAAACAATGCAGAAACACAGGTATACAATGGAAAGCTTTCACTGAGGTTGATGATTCCTGGGAACAGCCAGTCTTTAAGGAAACCCATAAGTACCCGCGCCAATCCAGAGGGTCACTGCCCTTTAAATCTTAGAGTGCCGGCAGTGTCGCGCCCTAGAGAGAAGAGGAGAAGGACACATCCGCGGCTACGCCGGGAGAAGCAAGGATCAAGGGAGGTAAGATTGGGCAAGGAACTGGGGCAGAGCCGCCACGGGAGAGGGGCAACGGGTGTGCCTGTGATCCGAGACATGGGAAAGCAGGGTCTCGTGTGACACTGCCTCAGGCGCTGGTGAGTTCCCGCCTCTACACATCAGGGGCGGGTTTGTAATGTGAGTGCACCACTCTCACATCAAGGGGCTGGTGTAATGTGAGTCCCAGCCTCTGCCACACATCAGGGGCTGGTTAATGTGGTCCCCGCCTCTCTAATCAAGGGCTGGTGTAAGTGAGTTCCACTCTCAAACATTGGGGGCTGGTGTAATGTGAGTCCTCACCTCACACATCGGGTGGCGGAATAAGTGAGTCCCGCCTCTCACACATCAGGGGCTGGGTATGTGATCCACCTCTCACACATGGAGCCGGAATAAGTTGAGTCCCGCCTCTCACACACGGGGGCAGGTATTGGGTCCTGCCTCTCACACATCAGGGGCTGGGTAATGTGAGTCTCGGCCTCACCAGAGGGGTGGTGTAATGTGAGTCTCAACTCTCACACTCGGGGCTGGTGGTTGTAATGCGAGTCCCGCCTCTCACACATCGGGGGCTGTGTGTAGTGAGTCCCCACCTCTCACACATCGGGGGTTGTATAATGTGAGTCCCCGCCTCTCACACATCAGGGGCAGTTGTATTGCGGGTCCCTGCCTCTCCACACCATCGGGGGCGGCTGGGTAAAGTAATCCCCGTCCTCACACATCGGGGGCTGGTGTAATGTGAATCTCTGCCTCTCATACATGGGTGCTGCTGTAATTTGAGTCCCCGCCTCTCACAATCGGGGGCTGGTATAATGTGAGTCCCAGCCTCTCACAACATCGGGCTGGTGTTAATGCGAGTCCCCGCCTCTCCACATCGGGGGCTCAGTGTAATGTGAGTCCCCGCCTCTACACACGAGGTGATCTGGTATAATGTGAGTCCCCGCCTCTCACACATCGTGGCTGGTGTAATGCGAGTCCCGCCTTCTCAACTGGGTGCTTTGTATTGAGTCCCCGCCTTACAACATCGGGGGCTGGTGTTATGTGAGTCCCTGCCTCTCACACATCTGGGGCTATGCTATGTAATGGAGTCCTGCCTCTCACACATATGGCTGGTGTAAGCGGTTCCCCCCTTCATACATGGTGCTGACTGTAATGTGAGTCCCGCCTCTCACACATCGGGGGCTTGGTAATGCGAGTCCCGCCTCCTCACACATCGGGGGCTAGGTGTATGTGAGTCACCACCCTACTCACACATCAGGTGCTGGTATAATTGAGTCCCCGCCTCTCACACATCGTGGCTAGTGTAATGCGAGTCCCTGCCTCTCATACGTGGTGCTGCTGTAATGTGAGTCCCCGCCTCTCACACATCGGGGGCTGTGGTGTAAGTGAGTCCCCGCTCTCACACATCTGGGGCTTGGTGTAATGTGAGTCCCTGCCTCTCACCATCAGGTGCTGGTATAATGACGAGTCTCGCCTCTCATACTGGGAGCAGGTTGTAATGTGAATCCCTGCCATGCACACATCGGGTGCTGGTGTAATGTGAGTCCCCGCCTCTCATACATCGGGGGGCTGGTGTAATGGAGTTCTGTGCCTCTCCACACATGAGGCTGGTTGGTAATGTGAGTCCTGCCTCACAACATCGGAGGCTGTGTGTAATGTGATCCCTGCCTTCACACATGGGTGCTGGTGAATGAGTCCCCGCCTCTCACACCATCGGGGGCTGCTGTAATGCGAATCACTGCCTCTCACACATCGGGGGCTGGTGTAAGTGAGTCCCCGCCTCTCACACATCGGGGATGGTGTATGTGAGTCCCCCGCTCTCACACATCGGGGGCTAGTGGTAATGTGAGTCCCTGCCTCTCACACATCTGGTGCTGGTATATGTGAGTCCCCGCCTCTCAAACATCGGGGGCTAGTGCAACAGAGTCCCTGCATCTCAAACATCGGGGGCTGGGTGTAATGGGAGTCCCTGCCTCTCACAATCGGGGTGCTGGTGTAATGGGAGTCCCTGCCTCTCACACATCGGGGGCTAGTGTAATGTGAGTCTCTGCCATTCACACATCGGGGCTGCTGTAATGTGAGTCCCATACTCTCACACATCGGGGGCTGTGTAATCTGAGTCCTGCCTCTCATACATCAGGCGGCGGTGTAATGTGAGTCCCCGCTCTCTCACACATCGGGGCTGGTTGTAATGAGAGTCCCTGCCTATCAAACATTGGGGGCTGGTGTAATGTGAGTCCCTGCCTCTCAACATACGGTGCTGGTATAATGTGAGTCCCCGCCTCTCACACATCAGGGGCTATGTGTGAATGTGAGTCCCGCCTCTCACACATCAGGTGCTGGTATAATGTGAGCCCCGCCCTCACACATCGAGGCTGGTGTAATGTGAGTCCTGCCTCTCATACAATGGGTGCTGCTGTAATGTGAGTCCCCGCGTCTCACACATCGGGGGCGGTGTCTGTTAATGTGATTCCCTGCCTCTCACAAATCAGGTGCTATTATAATGTCAGTCCCCGCCTCTCACACATCGGGGGCTGGTGTAATGTGCGTACCCGCCTCTCACATATTGGGGGCTAGTGTAATGTGATTCTCTGCCTCTCACACATCAGGTGCTGGTATAATGTGAGCCACAGCCTCTCACACATCGGGAGCTGATGTAATGCGAGTCCCTGCCTCTCACACATCGGGGGCTGCTGTAATGTGAGTCCCCGCCTCTCACACATCAGGTGCTGGTATAATGTCAGTCCCCGCCTCTCACACATCGGGGGCTGGTGTGATGTGAGTACCGGGCCTCTCACACATAGGGGGCTAGTGCAATGTGAGTCCCTGCCTCTCACACATAGGGGCTGGTGTAATGGAAGTCCCTGCCTCTCAACATCAGGGGCTAGTGTAATGTGAGTCCCCGCCTCTCACACATCGGGGGCTGTGTGTAATGTGAGTCCCGCCTCTCAACATTGGGGGCTAGTGTATGTAGTCCCCGCCTCTCACACATCGGGGCTGGTGTAATGTGAGTCTCGCCTCTCACACATTGGGGGCTTGGTGTTAATGTGAGTCCCCACCTTCACACATAGTGGCTTGTTGTAAGCGGAGCCGCCTCTCAAACATCAGGGGCGGGTGTAATGTGAGTCCCCGCCTCTCACACATCAGGGTGTTGTTAATGCGAGCCGCCTCCACACATCAGGGCTGGTGGTACTGGGAGTCCTGCCTCTCACACAACAGGAGGCTGGTGTTATGTGAGTACCGGGCCTCTCACCATCGGGGCTAGTGTAATGTGAGTCCCTGCCTCTAAAACATCGGGTGTGGAATAATGTGAGTCCCTGCCTCTCACACATAGCGGCTTGTGTAATGCGAGTCCCGCCTCTCACACATCAGGGGGCGGTGTGTGTAATTGAGTCCCGCCCCTCACAATCGCGGGCTGTTGTAATGAGAGTCCCCGCCACTCACACATCGGGGGCTGGTGTATGAGAGTCTCAGCCTCTCACACTTCGGGAGCTGGGTAATAAGATTCCCTGCCTCTAACACAATGGGGGTCATTTACTAAGGGCCGGATTCGCGTTTTCACGAAGTGTTACCCGAATATTTCCGATTGTGTCCCATTGGGTGCTAATGTATGTGAGTGCCTGCCTGTCACACATCGGGGGGGTTGGTTTTTGTTGTAATGTGAGTCCTGCCTCTCACACATCGGGGCTGGTGTAATGGGAGCCCTGCCTCTCACACATAGGGGCTGGTTGTTAATGTAAGGCTCTGCCTCTTACACACTAAGGGGGGTAATTGTGAGTCCCCGCCTCTCAAACATCGGGGGATGGTAAGGGTCCCTGCCTCTACATACTTGGGGGCTGGTGTAATGTGAGTCCCCGCCTATCACACATCGGAGCTGGTGTAATGTGAGTCCCTGCCTCTCACACATCGGGGGCTGTGTAATGTGAGTCCCCTCCTCTCACACTCAGGGGCTGGTGTATTATGTGAGGTCCCCACCTCTCACACATCGGGGGCTGGTGTAATGTGAGTCCTCCCTACTCACACATCGCGGGGCTTCTGTACTGTGAGTCCCCGCAAATCACACATCGGGGGCTGGTGTGTACTGTGAGTCCCTGCCTCTTACACTTCGGGGCTTCTGTAATGTGAGTCCCCGCATATCACACATCGGGGGTGGTGTAATTGAGTCCCGCCTCTCACACATCGGGGGCTGGTGGTAATGTGAGTCCCGCCTCTCACACATCGGGGGGGTGAGAGGCAGAGACTCACATTACACCAGCCCCCGATGTGTGAGAGGCGGGGACTCACATTACACCAGCCCCCGATGTGTGAGAGGCGGGGACTCACATTACACCAGCCCCCGATGTGTGATATGCGGGGACTCACATTACAGAAGCCCCCGAAGTGTAAGAGGCAGGGACTCACATTACACCAGCCCCCGATGTGTGATTTGCGGGGACTCACATTACAGAAGCCCCCGATGTGTGAGAGGCAGGGACTCACATTACACCAGCCCCCGATGTGTGAGAGGTGGGGACTCACATTACACCAGCCCCTGATGTGTGAGAGGAGGGGACTCACA
>WNYA01000849.1:83635-100511 GCA_019512145.1 Engystomops pustulosus
CTGAGAGGAGGGGACTTTTCACATTACACAGCCCCAGATGTTGTGCGAGGCAGGGACTCACAGTACAAACCAGCTCGATGTGTGAGAGGCGGGACTCACATTACACCAGCCCCCAATGTATGAGAGGCAGGGACTCCCATATTACCATCCCCCGATGTGTGAAGGCGGGGACTCCATTATACCCGACCCCTGAGGTGTAGAGGCAGAGACTTACATTACACCAGCCCCTAGGTGAGAGGCAGGGACTTAACATTACCCCAGCCCCGATGTGAGAGAGGCCGGGACTCACAAGTACACCAACCCGATGTGTGCAGGCAGGCCTCACTACATTAGCACCAATTGGGACACAATCGGAAATATTACGGTAACACCCGTCGTGAAACGCGAATCCGGGCCCTTAGTAACATGACCCCCATGGTAGAGGCAGGAAGAAAAAAAAAGGGACAAAAAAAAAAAAACAAAAAACCAAACCCCCAAAAAGGACCCCAAAAAATCTTATTACACCAGCTCCCGAAGTGTGAGAGGCTGAGACTCTCATACAACCAGCCCCCGATGTGTGAGTGGCGGGGACTCTCATTACAACAGCCCCCGATGTGTGAGGGGCAGGGACTCAAATACAACACCCCCCTGATGTGTGAGGGCGGGACAGTCGCATTACACAAGCCGCTGATGTGTGAGAGGCAGGGACTCACATTATTCCAGCACCCGAGTTTTAGAGGCAGGGACTACATTACACTAGCCCCCGATGTGTGAGAGGCCCGTACTCACATAACACCAGCCTCCTGTTGTGTGAGAGGCAGGGACTCCCAGTAACCCCCCCTGATGTGTGAGAGGCGGCTCGCATTACACAAGCCACTGATGTGTGAGAGGCGGGGACTCACATTACACCCGCCCCTGATGTTTGAGAGGCGGCTCGCATTACACAAGCCACTGATGTGTGAGAGGTGGGGACTCACATTACACCAGCCCCCAATGTGTGAGAGGCAGAGACTCACATTACACCAGCCCCGATGTGTGAGAGGCGGGGACTCACATTACACTAGCCCCCAATGTGTGAGAGGCGGGGACTCACATTACACCAGCCCCCGATGTGTGAGAGGCGGGGACTCACATTACACTAGCCCCCTGATGTGTGAGAGGCAGGGACTTCCATTACACCAGCCCCTATGTGTGAGAGGCAGGGACTCACATTGCACTAGCCCCCTATGTGTGAGAGGCCCGGTACTCACATCACACCAGCCCCCGATGTGTGAGAGGCGGGATGAATGTATTACCAGCACTGATGTGTGAGAGGCGGGGACTCACATTACAGCACCCCCGATTGTGAGAGGCAGGGACTCGATTATCAGCTCCGATTGTGTGAGAGGCGGGCTCACAGTATACACAACTGATGTGTGAGAGGCAGAGAATCACATTACACTAGCCCCAATATGGAGAGGCGGGTACGCACATTACACCAGCCCCCGAGTGTGAAGGCGGGACTGACATTATAAAGCACCTGATTTGTGAGAGGCAGGAATCACAATACACAGCACCCCCGATGTGTGAGACGCGGGGACTCACATTAACAGCGCACCCATTTATGAGAGGCAGGACTCACATTACACCAGCTCGATGTGTGAGAGGCGGGGGGCCACATCTACCAGCACCTGATGTGTGAGAGGCGGGGAACTCACATTACACAGCCCCTGATGTGTGAGGGCGGGACTCACATTATACCAGCACTGATGTGTGAGAGGCAGGGACTCACATTCCACCAGCCCCCAATGTTTGATAGGAGGGACTTCATTACACCAGCCCCCGATGTGTGAGAGGCGGGGACTCAATTACACCAGCCTGATGTATGAGAGGAGGACTCAGATTACATAGCCCCCGATGTGTGAGAGGTAGGGACTCACTACAGCAGCCCCGATGTGTGGAATGGCAGAGATCACATACACTAGCCCCCGATGTGTGAGAGGCAGGGACTCCACATTACACCAGAACCGATTGTGAGAGCCGGGACTCCCATTACACCCGCCCCCGAGTTGAGATGCAGGGACTCCAGTTGCACTAGCCCCCCGATGTTTGAGAGGCGGGGAACTCACATTACCAGCACCAGATGTGTGAGAGGCAGGGACTCACATTACCACTAGCCCCCGATGTGTGAGAGGCGGGGGACTACCATTACACCACCGATGTGTGAGAGGCGGGGACTACATTACACAGCCCCCGATGTGTGAGAGGCAGGATTCGCATTACAGCAGCCCCCGATGTGTGAGAGGCGGGGACTACATTCACCAGCACCCGATTGTGTGAATGGCAGGGATCACATTACACCAGCCTCCGATGTGTGAGAGCAGGACTCACATTACACCAGCTACGATGTGTGAGAGAGGCAGAGACTCGCATTACACCAGCCCCGATGTATGAGAGGAGGGGGACTCACATTACACCAGCACCCGATGTGTGCATGGCAGGGATTCAAATTACACCTGCTCCCCATGTATGAGAGGCGAGACTCGCTATTATACCCAGCACCTGATGTGTGAGAGGCAGGGACTCACATTACACCAGCCCCGATGTGTGTGAGAGGCGGGGACTACATTACACCAGCCCCCGTGTGTGAGAGGCGGGGACTCACATTACAGCAGCACCCAACGTATGAGAGGCAGGGCTCGCATTACACTAGCCACGAGTGTGAGAGGCGGGGACTAATTATACCAGCACCTGATGTGTGAAGGGTGACTCACATACATAGCCCCCGATGTGTGAGAGGGGGGGACTCGCATTACACAAGCCCCCGATGTGTGAGAGAGCGGGGAATCACATTACAGCAGCACCCAATGTATGAGAGGCGGGACTCGCATTACACCAGCCAGATGTTGGAGAGGCAGGGAATCACATTACACTAGCCCCCGATGTGTGAGGGCAGGGACTCACATAACACCAGCCCCCGATTGTGTGAGAGGCGGGGACTCACATACAGCAGCACCCAATGTCTGAGAGGCAGGGACTGCATTACACCAGCACACGTGGTGAGAGGCGGGGCGGGGACACATACCAGGCACATGATGTGTGAGAGGCGGGGACTCACATACACTAGGCCCCGATGTGTGAGAGGCGGGGACTCGCATTAACACCAGCCACGATGTGTGAGAGGCGGACTCACATATACCAGCCCCGATTGTGAGAGCGGGGACTCAAATTTAAGCAGACCCCATGTATGAGGGCAGAGATTCACATTACACAGCCCCCGATGTGGAGGACGGGGACTTACTTACACCAGCCCCGATGGTGTGAGAGGAGGGAACCGCAATACACAGCCCGACTCGTGTGAGAGGGGGGACTCACATTATACAAGCCCCCGATGGTTGAGAGGTGGGGACTCACATACACACAGCCCCGATGTGTGAGAGGCGGGACTCGCATTAACCACAGCACCCGAGTGTGAGAGTTGAAGACTCACATTACACCAGCCCCTGGTGAGGCAGAGACTCACATTACACCAGCCCCTGATGTGTGAGAGGCAGGGACCGCAACACCTGCCCCCGATGTGTGGAGGGGGGACTCAACTTATTCCAGGCTCCGATGTGTGAGAGGTGGGGACTCACATTACACCAGCCCCTGATGTGTGAGAGAGGGGACTCACTTATTCCGCCACGATGTGAGAGGTGAGGACTCACATTACACAGCCCCCCCCATGTGTGAGAGTGGAACTCACATTACACCACCCTTGATGTATGAGAGGCGGGGACTCACATTAACACCAGCCCCTGATGTGTCAGAGGCTGGGACTCACATTACACCAGCCCCTGATGGTGAGAGGTGGGGACTCACATTACAACCCGCGCCCGATGGTGAGAGGCGGGAATCACCAGGACTCACATTACACCAGCCCCTGATGTGTGAGAGGAGGGGACTCACATTACACCAGCCCCCGATGTGTGAGAGGCAGGGACTCACATTACACCAGCTCCGATGTGTGAGAGGCGGGGACTCACATTACACCAGCCCCCAATGTATGAGAGGCAGGGACTCACATTATACCATCCCCCGATGTGTGAGAGGCGGGGACTCACATTATACCCGCCCCTGATGTGTAAGAGGCAGAGACTTACATTACACCAGCCCCTGATGTGTGAGAGGCAGGGACTCACATTACACCAGCCCCCGATGTGTGAGAGGCAGGGACTCACATTACACCAACCCCCGATGTGTGACAGGCAGGGACTCACATTACATTAGCACCCAATGGGACACAAATCGGAAATATTCGGGTAACACGTCGTGAAAACGCGAATCCGGCCCTTAGTAAATGACCCCCATTGTGTTAGAGGCAGGGAATCTTATTACACCAGCTCCCGAAGTGTGAGAGGCGGAGACTCTCATTACACCAGCCCCCGATGTGTGAGTGGCGGGGACTCTCATTACAACAGCCCCCGATGTGTGAGGGGCAGGGACTCAAATTACACCCGCCCCTGATGTGTGAGAGGCGGGACTCGCATTACACAAGCCGCTGATGTGTGAGAGGCAGGGACTCACATTATTCCAGCACCCGATGTTTTAGAGGCAGGGACTCACATTACACTAGCCCCCGATGTGTGAGAGGCCCGGTACTCACATAACACCAGCCTCCTGTTGTGTGAGAGGCAGGGACTCCCAGTACACCAGCCCCTGATGTGTGAGAGGCGGCTCGCATTACACAAGCCACTGATGTGTGAGAGGCGGGGACTCACATTACACCCGCCCCTGATGTTTGAGAGGTCCGGCTCCGCTTACAACAAGCCACTATGTGTGAGGTGGGGACTCACATTACACCAAGCCCCCAATGTGTGAGAGGCGAGACTCACATTACACCAGCCCCGATGTGTGAGAGGCGGGGACTACATTACACTAGCCCCCAATGTGAGAGGCGGGGAACTCACATTACACAACAGCCCCCGATGTGTGAGAGGCGGGGACTCACATTACACTAGCCCCTGTATGTTGAGAGGCAGGGACTTCCATTACACCAGTCCCCTATGTGTGAGAGGCAGGGACTCACATTGCACTACCCCTATGTGTGAGAGGCCCGTTACTCACATCACACCGCCCCCGATGTGTGAAGAGCGGGACTGACATATACCAGCACTGATGTGTGAGGGCGGGGACTCACATTACAGCAGCCCACCGATGTGTGAGAGGCAGGGACTCGCATTACATCAGCTCCCGATGTTGTGAGAGGCTGTGGCTCACATTATACCACACTGATGTGTGAGAGGCAGAGAATCACATTACACTAGCCCCCATATGGGAGGCGGGTACGCACATACATTACACAGCCCCCATGTGTGAGAGGCGGGACTGACATTATAATAGCACCTGATTTGTGAGAGGCAGGGAATCACATTACACCAGCCCCCCGATGTGTGAGACGCGGGGACTCACATTACAGCAGCACCCATTGTATGAAGGCGGACTCACATTACACCAGCCTCGATGTGTGAGGAGCGGGGGCTCTCCACATTCATACCAGCACCTGATTTGTGAGAGGCTGGGACTCACATTACAACAACCATACAGCTCCCTGATGTGTGAGAGGCGGGGACTCACATTATACCAGCACCTGATGTGTGAGAGGCAGGGACTCACATTACACCAGCCCCCAATGTTTGATAGGCAGGGACTCTCATTACACCAGCCCCCGATGTGTGAGAGGCGGGGACTCACATTACACCAGCCCCTGATGTATGAGAGGCAGGGACTCAGATTACACTAGCCCCCGATGTGTGAGAGGTAGGGACTCACATTACAGCAGCCCCCGATGTGTGAATGGCAGAGACTCACATTACACTAGCCCCCGATGTGTGAGAGGCAGGGACTCCCATTACACCAGCACCCGATTTGTGAGAGGCAGGGACTCCCATTACACCAGCCCCCGATGTTTGAGATGCAGGGACTCATGTTGCACTAGCCCCCGATGTTTGAGAGGCGGGGACTCACATTATACCAGCACCAGATGTGTGAGAGGCAGGGACTCACATTACACTAGCCCCCGATGTGTGAGAGGCGGGGACTCACATTACAACAGCCCCCGATGTGTGAGAGGCGGGGACTCACATTACACCAGCCCCCGATGTGTGAGAGGCAGGGATTCGCATTACAGCAGCCCCCGATGTGTGAGAGGCGGGGACTCACATTACACCAGCACCCGATGTGTGAATGGCAGGGATTCACATTACACCAGCCTCCGATGTGTGAGAGGCAGGACTCACATTACACCAGCCTCCGATGTGTGAGAGGCAGAGACTCGCATTACACCAGCCCCCGATGTATGAGAGGCGGGGACTCACATTACACCAGCACCCGATGTGTGAATGGCAGGGATTCACATTACACCTGCTCCCAATGTATGAGAGGCAGAGACTCGCATTATACCAGCACCTGATGTGTGAGAGGCAGGGACTCACATTACACCAGCCCCCGATGTGTGAGAGGCGGGGACTCACATTACACCAGCCCCCGATGTGTGAGAGGCGGGGACTCACATTACAGCAGCACCCAATGTATGAGAGGCAGGGACTCGCATTACACTAGCCACGATGTGTGAGAGGCGGGGACTCACATTATACCAGCACCTGATGTGTGAGAGGTGGTGACTCACATTACACTAGCCCCCGATGTGTGAGAGGCGGGGACTCGCATTACACCAGCCCCCGATGTGTGAGAGGCGGGGACTCACATTACAGCAGCACCCAATGTATGAGAGGCGGGGACTCGCATTACACCAGCCATGATGTGTGAGAGGCAGGGACTCACATTACACTAGCCCCCGATGTGTGAGAGGCAGGGACTCACATAACACCAGCCCCCGATGTGTGAGAGGCGGGGACTCACATTACAGCAGCACCCAATGTATGAGAGGCAGGGACTCGCATTACACCAGCCACGATGTGTGAGAGGCGGGGACTCACATTATACCAGCACCTGATGTGTGAGAGGCGGGGACTCACATTACACTAGCCCCCGATGTGTGAGAGGCGGGGACTCGCATTACACCAGCCACGATGTGTGAGAGGCAGGGACTCACATTATACCAGCCCCCGATGTGTGAGAGGCGGGGACTCAAATTACAGCAGCACCCAATGTATGAGAGGCAGAGATTCACATTACACCAGCCCCCGATGTGTGAGAGACGGGGACTTACTTTACACCAGCCCCCGATGTGTGAGAGGCAGGGACCCGCAATACACCTGCCCCTGATGTGTGAGAGGCGGGGACTCACATTATACAAGCCCCCGATGTGTGAGAGGTGGGGACTCACATTACACCAGCCCCCGATGTGTGAGAGGCGGGGACTCGCATTACACCAGCCCCCGAAGTGTGAGAGTTGAAGACTCACATTACACCAGCCCCTGCTGTGTGAGGCAGAGACTCACATTACACCAGCCCCTGATGTGTGAGAGGCAGGGACCCGCAATACACCTGCCCCCGATGTGTGAGAGGCGGGGACTCACATTATTCCAGGCTCCGATGTGTGAGAGGTGGGGACTCACATTACACCAGCCCCTGATGTGTGAGAGGCGGGGACTCACATTATTCCCGCCCCCGATGTGTGAGAGGTGAGGACTCACATTACACCAGCCCCCAATGTGTGAGAGGTGGGAACTCACATTACACCAGCCCTTGATGTATGAGAGGCGGGGACTCACATTACACCAGCCCCTGATGTGTCAGAGGCTGGGACTCACATTACACCAGCCCCTGATGTGTGAGAGGTGGGGACTCACATTACACCCGCCCCTGATGTGTGAGAGGCGGGAACTCACCAGCGCCTGAGGCAGTGTCACGGATGCCCCTGCTTTCCATGTCTCGGATCACAGGCACACCCGTGCCCCTCTCCGTGGCGGCTCTGCCCCAGTTCCTTGCCCAATCTTACCTCTCCTTGATCCTGTGCTTCTCCCGGCTAGGCCGCGCGTGTGTCTCTTCTCTCTAGGGCGCGCACATGCCGGCACTCTAAGATTTAAAGGGCCAGTGACCCGCTGATTGGCGCTGGTACTTATGGGTTTCCTTAAAGACTGGCTGTTCCCAGGAATCATCAACCTCAGTGAAAGCTTTCCATTGTATACCTGTGTTTCTGCATTGTTTCTGTTCCTACTCAGTTTCCCTGTTGTGACCTGGGACCCGACCTCTGCATCTCTGCCGCCTACCCTGACCTTATTTCTATTCCTGACTTGAGCCTGAACTCCGTTCTATGTGCTAGTTGCACCTGTGGAAAGACCTGGTGGCACCCTGCCTCAGCAAGACCATCCCGCTTTGCGGCGGGCTCTGGTGAAGACCAGATACCACTTAGACTCCGGTCCCAGTTGTTGGCTAGTACCATCTCCCGCGGTTGTTCAGGAGGTCCAATGACCCGGAAACCTATCCATAAGATCCGGCTATGAACCCCTCCAAGGTACCGCATCCGATACCGGCTGATATTTCCTGTGTTGTCGCCCAGCAGTCCCTGCAGATTGCCTCACATGGAGAACTCCGACCTGCTCTTACCTCTCTGCGATCCCGTTCTTCTCCCAGCTAGGCCACACGTGCGTCTCTGCTCTCTAGGGCGCCCGCGTGACGGCACTCTAAGATTTAAAGGGCCAGCGTCACGCTGACTGCTGCTGGCACTTCCGGGTTTCTGTAAAGGCCGGCTATTCCCAGGGTTCCCTGCTGGATCTTTGCGCTCCTTAACCTCAGTGAAAGCTTCTCAGTGTGTTCCTGTGTTGTTCCTGTTCCTACTCTGCTGATTTCCCTGTTGTGACCTCGGACCCGACCTCTCTGCTGCATGACCTGAGTCTGGACTCTGTTTCTGTACCTCTACCTCTGCTGCTACTGCGGGCTAGTCGCACCTGTGGAACGATCTGGTGGCACCACGCCGCATCAAGACCATCCCGCTTTGTGGTGGGCTCTGGTAAGGACCAGGTGCCACTTAGACTATGGTCCCAGGTGTTGACTAGTACCATCTCCCATGATGGTCCAGTGGATGCACTGACCCCGAACCCTGACAGGCAGGCTATTCTACAGATTTACAGTTCTCACAGTAAAGAGTTTCACTAAATAAAATATTGTTTCACCATCTTCTTATGAGATTCTGATCAATAATGTTTTTATATTTCATACTATAGACCAGAGTAAGAGAATGTACAAGCTATTGTTTACTTTTCAAAATACAAAAAAGTGTTGATTCAGTCATTTGAATGTTATTTTCCGTTACAGGGTTCACCATGTTTATTTTTATGAAAGAGGGGTGATTTAAAATTTTGAGATTTTATTTATCTAGTATTTAACTTATTTTTAATTTTTTTAAATGTTTTTGTGGGGCCCTAGAATACGTGAACCCTAAGGGGGTCTGATCGCTTCTACAATACAGATTGAGCAATGGTCAACACGACATATTATTAAGGAGTCAAAGACAAAACTGTAGATCCGGGATGATCCCGGGGAAGCATTCAATGAAGATGTTTAATAAAAACTCACAAAACCCCCTAATAAAATATATTAGAAAAATGTTTTGAAGCTCATCCCCGAATCATATAGGGAAAATAAGTGAAATTACTTTTACTCTGCAGGGAAAAAAAACTAGATGAGATGATTCTGTTTATCGTTTTCTCGCTCGGGGTGGATTATGGGTCTCATGATGTAGAATACATGGCAGATTTTATTTGTTTGAGCTCATGTACAAATATTGTCTCCCTCATAGTGACATCTGCAGATCTTGTGACATTTGTCGTGAGTCAGTTCTGAAAACATGTTTATACAATGTAGATTATGGAGCCGAGGTGGGAGAGCGGCCTGGACCTTCCTGACCATTCCTATTCCTGACCGCGCTCCTCAGCCATCTACACAACTATAGACCAGCAACCAACCAGAAGGGAAACTGCAGAACCTAAAAAAACATGTCAAAGATTTTAGCTTGACTATGTTGAGCTTGTTACACCACCAATAATTTTGGCCACAAAGGACAATTTTATTACAAACATACAACATTATAATCCAAAAAAACATAACTGAAAATAGGTAGGAAGCCCTTTGAGCCAATCTGCTTTTGCCTTTTGCCTCTCCCATAACCAGTACTGCTGGTCCGAGGGCACCAAATTCCTTTGCAGATGGGTAATAATATTTATAGGTATATACATATCCACTCCATTTCCCTAGACACTATCCATCAGGAGTCCAAAACCGCCCTACCACCGACTCAGATTAATAAACGGAATGTACAACAGGCATCGCTGTTGCCCTTAATCACTGCACACCCAACTCCAAGGACCCCCTAACCCACCACCATGAGCCTGCTTGACACCTCACACAGGTGAGCTCCCAATCCCTACCAGCGCCTGATTGGGGAGTTCCACAGACCTCGCCAACTGCAATGTGGAACTATATCAGACCACACTACCGGCACATCAGCAAACGAAGCCCAGATGTTTCACATTCCTAATGTGCTACCAAGTTGTTGCCTCCAAGATGCAAAACAAGGATATCCAGTGGCCTATCCATTCTATCGAACCTATAAAATTCTGCAACATCCTTCTCCATATCATATCCCTGAACCCCAGACACCAGACGATCACCACATCACAGGTATACACAAATTGCCTGCCATCTGGCCGTACATCCACCCTTCTACACACCCCAGTTTGCATATAAATGGCCTAAAATAGACAAAAGTTGGTCCACTGCACGTGCAAATAGAAGGCAAAAGCAGACACTAATTCCAAAAAAAACACCCACATCAACACCCCACGTCCTTCCCCCAACCAACACCACATATAACCAGCTAAAACCACCACCAACCAGGCCTTACAAACAGCTGGCAAAACCTTGATTCCAATGCTCAATCCTCCAAATTACAACCATATCCAATCCCCAGTTGGCCACCTCTTTCACCTCCCCAATCCTAAAAGAATGGGAGACAAAATTCTATCAAATCCCATTTGATCCATCTTGGAGTGCCTGATCCACAACTCAACTGGTGCCTTAGTCACATGCACGCCCTCCTATAAAATCCCCCCTTACCTTTAATCTTTTTCAGCATAACCATCTTCCTAACCCTCTGAGCGCCATATGGAACAAAACGCATTAGAACTTGGAGTTATAAACTTCCCCCCAACACCTCCCCCAACTTGTCACCTCATGTCTACTGCAGCCTAAACTACCTAAAACCCTTCAATGGCGCTCCAATAATCCTATGTAACATCTTTTAACCCAGACATAAAATGGAACCAGCCCTGTCCAGTAGCTCTCCCCAGCCAGCATAGCACAGGGCTCATCATTTGACAGCGCCCCCTCCACAACTGAGTTATACTGTCCCACTCCTGAGAAGCCACCCCATTAAAAAACCAGGTACCATCCTCAATTAATGCCCCAATCAGATCTCCCATTTCTCTGAAACCATCCAGCTACTCTGGACATGGAATCCTTTACACCAATGGTCCAGGGGCTCAACTACCGAAACCGAGAAAGAGAATCCGAAATTGAATTATTTAGTAAAAGAGGCTTGTAAGCAGCCACTCCTCGGGCAGAGAGGAAGCAGACATAGAATTAATGGCAACCTAAGGCAGATTATCACAACGAGTGTCATTGGGACCCCAAACCACCACACCACCCATTCCATGACATCCATGAAATTGGAGCATAGTTCTTTCTTGGGGACCTCACCTAATGTGGAAACTACAAAATCTCCTACTGATGTTTCAGCATAGGGGTTCGCCATTGTACCCAAACCTATTTCCTTATGCAATTTGTCAGTGACCAGTGCTGTGGAGCTGTAATTTTAAAACCCTCCCAGAACCCTTCATCTTAAATGGTCACCTTCTTTCCTCTTCCTCGTTTTCCAAAACTGTTCCCTGGGCAATGTAGTAGCAGACCATAGGTCCAGGAACCCCCCCTGCAAGCCTTTGTGGATTGGCCTGGCACCTGTTCCTCTTCTTCCTTGTCTGACACCATTACATCCTTGGTCATAACCTGAAGAGCTTTTCCATGCAGGCAAAATATAAGATGGCAGAGTTGACGTTGGCATCATCAGCACTGACCATACTGGTGGCATATTGGAAGCATTACTGAACAAATGTCCCTCATGGAGCCCGAGTCATTGATGGTTTAGTGCTGCTGGTCACTACTTTAAATCACCTGAGTTCTGGAGTTGGAATTCAACAATTGCTTGCTGCTGCTCCAACACTCTCTAAAGCATATGTAAAGTGGAATTTTATCAAAATGATACATTGGGGCTCATTTACTAAGGGTCCGAATCATGCACTTTAGTCGGGTTTCCCGAATATTTCGGATTTGCGCCGAATTGCCCCGGGTTTTGGGGGGCGTGGGCGTTGGAAAACCCGAAGGATTCGGAAAAACCGTGGAATTTAAAAACAAAATTGTGTCGCAAGAATTGCACTCACATACACCGGAACGAAGAAGGTGAACTCCGGCAGACTTCAGCGCAGCAGCGACACCTGGTGAATATCAGGCGCACGACCTTAGTGAATCCCGGCAGAACCTGCATCAACGTCGGACAACGCGCTGTGGGATTGCGACTGGACTGGGTAAGTAAATGTGCCCCATTAAGTATGAGGCAGTC
The DNA here is from genome assembly GCA_019512145.1 of Engystomops pustulosus. NCBI lineage: Eukaryota > Metazoa > Chordata > Amphibia > Anura > Leptodactylidae > Engystomops > Engystomops pustulosus. Next base: position 96,210 of record WNYA01000849.1, read on the forward strand.
GGTGAACAGGTCAAATCTCCTCGGCAGTGCTGATAGGAAATCAGCATTAGGGCGTAAATGGCAAAAATATAAAGACACATATTTGCACACCACCTTGCTGGGCTGAAGTTTCAGCGGTAACAACCACTCATGTGTCTGCTCCTAGATACCAGTCCACAGCTCGTGGACACTGGGTGGTCCTTTGCCTAGACAGATGAGTTTAGCACAGCCCGCTGCTGTTTCTTCATGGCTTTGCTAGAAATGGTGTTGTGGGCCATATGTGGAAGCAGAAGAGGAGGAAGTGGAGCAGGAAGATGCAGTAACTGGAAGCAAGGAGCAATGTCCGGCAGTCCTGGGTGGGGGCAGAATGTGAACCAGAGCACGTCCTGACTCACTATCTCTCTATGATTTGGGGGATGGAGAGCTGAATGCATGCCGTAGACGAGCTGATGGTGATGGAGACAGTGGTGCCTTTGTAACTGGTGGAACAGCCTACAAATGACACCTGCTCTGCCTTCTGCATTCTGTAAGGAATAATGCCATGAAGAAGACACTCTGTAGGATGCTGTTTGTTTCCTGGTTCTCTAGATACTAGCAGCAGAAGGCGGAAACATGGCTGGGGGCTGACCACTGCGCCTTGACCCCGTTCACTGGCCGCCCTGGACTTCCTGCCCACAACTTCTTCATGTAAAGTATCAGTGCATTCCACCCATGTCAGGACCTCATCATCACCCCTCACTACTTCCACCACCCAGCCCTCACTGCTGCCCTCTTCTCCATTTATATCTTACAAAAAGCTACAACCATTGGCAGTTGTGTTTCAATGTCATCATAGGTCTAGCTTCCTCCATACATGAAAATAGAAATTGATGGCTTTGAGAAGTCCCTTCCTATCTACCTGACCGTATGAGGAGCAGCAACCTCTGCCTCCCGTGAGTAATGACCTCTGGACACGTGACCCTTCTCTTATACTTCCGAGTCACATGTCCATCCCAGCCAATCACAGACATTCCTATACAGGACATAACTGTGGATGCTAAGAGGCAGCTTGGTGCTTTATCAGTCTATGGCTACGTGGGTGCTGAACCCTAAAATTTCCATTTTGGGTCCACTCATCACTTGTATTTATCTATAGGAGGCCGGATGACAAGGTCCAGGCTGCTCTTCCACCGCAGCTTCCTAATCTATACAATTTTACCATATTTACGGATAATTGTACAGACTCATGATAAGTGATAAGATCTACCTGATGTCAGCACTCCATGAATACTACAATATCTATGTACACGTCTGCTCTAAATCATGAGACCTACAGTCTAGACGTGTTCATGGGAAGAACAAACAGAAGATGGTGTCTACAGATCAGTCATTAATGTAGATTCATGGTCCCACCCCCCGATTAGCTGCTATATTAACCCCCGTACAGTATAAGCCTCCCATATAGGTGTCAGCCCTCGTCTATCCAGCATCTCCGGGAGCACAGGGTATGGATTGGGATTGCTGCTTTATCTGGTTTTTACTATATTTATGTTCCTTGTACATGACACAGGACACTTTTATATGACTTATATCCATTACTGGGACATTGTAGATGTTATTTGTTTGCAATTTTCTATCATGTGACAATATATTTCTGCTGCTGCTTCTGTCTGAGTAATATACAGATACAGGAGGGGGAGGGGGGTTTATATGTTCTCCATGAAGATCGGGACAGACCGGTGTAATCTCTCCCCGACCTTCCAACAAACTTTACAGGAATCTTTAGATCATTGTGTGAATATGAGGGATAACTCTGTATCTGTGTATTATGTGACGTGTCATCTCCCATCTGCCGGCTCTGTCTGTCACGTCTGGAAGTTTGTGATTTATTCATTACATGTTCAGAAATTTTATAGGATCTTATGTACATGGGGAAATAAACTAATTTTTTTAAGATTTTTTTTTTCAAAATATCACATTTTCTAATTTCTGGAACTTCTAATATCTTTTCACCATATAGTTTTGACAGAACAAACATGGATTTCCTGAAGAATTCTTTTTTCCTTATACTTTTACTCGGATTAGTTTCTCTCGCCTGGAGTGAAGAAGAGTAAGTACTTCCTATACTCCAATATACTGCATCTCATAACCTGTTACTATACTATCCTACTGTATGACACCACTGATCCAATCCTACTACTACCCCCAATGCTGTATTCTACCACCACTCTCCTCTGCTCCTGTACTCTGCCTCTCCTCTGCTTCTGTACTCTGCCTACCCTCTGCTCCTGTACTCTGCCTCCCCTCTGCTCCTGTATTCTGCCTCTCCTCTGCTCCTGTACTCTGTCTCTCCTCTACTCCTGTACTCTGCCTCCCCTCTGCTCCTGTACTCTGCCTCCCCTCTGCTCCTGTATACTGCCTCTCCTCTGCTCCTGTACTCTGCCTCCCCTCTGCTCCTGTACTCTGCCTCTCCTCTGCTCCTGTATTCTGTCTCTCCTCTGCTCCTGTATTCTGACTCTCCTCTGCTCCTGTATTCTGCCTCTCCTCTGCTCCTGTACTCTGCCTCTCCTCTGCTCCTGTACTCTGCCAAGATGAAGGATGGTAAATGAGTACGGAGACAGCAGGAGAGGCCGAGGAGGACACATATCCACCTCAAACACCAAAGTGGGAAAATTTATTAGGGGTTTGATTTCAATTAGGCACAGTCTGCCATTTACTTTTTATTTTACGTTTATTTTTTTAATAACTCAGTGTCATCTCATCTGGCATAGTAGTGTGCTTTCATACTTGGCTAGAAAATAGCCATAGGAGAATCCAAACGGCTTACTTACGCCTACAGTAGCGTTATATATATTTGATTTCCAAATCACAGGAGAGCCCTTTTAGGACTGCCAAGGCGAAGTACTATGTCTGCCATTTCCTTTTTATTTTACGTTTATTTTTTTAATAACTCAGCGTCATCTCATCTGGCATAGTAGTGTGCTTTCATACTTGGCTAGAAAATAGCCATAGGAGAATCCAAACGGCTTACTTACGCCTACAGTAGCGTTATATATATTTGATTTCTGGTTGATCTGCTGGTGGCTGTACTTGCTGCAGTGCATCTACTAGCAAATTGTGAGCAATTTGTAGTTTTTATTTTACGTTTATTTTTTTAATAACTCAGTGTCATCTCATCTGGCATAGTAGTGTGCTTTCATACTTGGCTAGAAAATAGCCATAGGAGAATCCAAACGGCTTACTTACGCCTACAGTAGCGTTATATATATTTGATTTCTGGTTGATCTGCTGGTGGCTGTACTTGCTGCAGTGCATCTACTAGCAAATTGTGAGCAATTTGTAGTGAGACTTGCGACCGCTGTGTTTTGCGCCTACAGCAGGCGGTGCTCAAACTGCTGAGCCTAGGTGATAAAAGGCACACCGCCCAAGAGCTATTACAGGGCATCACGCGCAGACTGATCTGTGGCTGGCACCGCTGAACCTGAAGCCAGGCATGGTTGTGTGTGACAACGGCCGTAACCTGGTGGCGGCTCTGCAACTCGGCAGACTGACACATGTGCCATGCCTAGCCCATGTGTTAAATCTGATAGTTCAGCGTTTCCTCAAGACATACCCTATAGTACTCTATATATTTAATTTTTCTGGAGGGCCACCTACCCGGTCCTCTGTTTTAAACAATTTTTGGGAGTGCCACATACAGGTACTCTGTGTATTTAATTTTTCTGGAGGGCCACCTACCCGCTCCTCTGGTTTGAAAACTTTTTTGGACTGACATACAGGCACTCAATCTATTTATTTTTTCTGGAGGGCCACCTACCTTCTCCTCTGGTTTGAAAACTTTTTTGGACTGCCACATACAGACACTATCCAAATTTAATTGTCTCCATAGCAACCTCCACACGTCGTCTTTATAGCTGCCTCAACACGTTGTCTCCATTGCTACCTCCACACATCATCTCCATAACTGCCTCGAAAAGTTGTCCACATAGCTGCCTCCATACATCGTCCCCTTAGCAAGCTGTGTCAGGCAGAATTTTCGGGTGTTTCACCAGATACATAATGGAACTCGCCGCATCTGTCGCCGCCATGCCTGAAGCTTCAATCATAGCAGGACAATATGGATGCCCCATACTGTCGCTCTTAATCATGGAACCATTTCCTAAAAAAAAAATAGAACCGCTATGCTATTCCATTATTCCTAGATGAAATATTCAAACGACCCCGCCTGCTTTGAAAATTATAATTTTTTCAAAGTAAACGCTTCTGGCCCCCAGGTCCATTTTGGGTGGGGAGGAAACGAGAGGCAGGGGCTTGGACAGGCGAAAGCTTGCCTGGCAGCGGACC
>WNYA01000850.1:0-109207 GCA_019512145.1 Engystomops pustulosus
GCGCCTGAGCTCTCTGCTGTCCCTGCTGTGACCAGCGCCTGAGCTCTCTGCTGTCCCTGCTGTGACTAGCGCCTGAGCTCTCTGCTGTCCCTGCTGTGATTAGCGCCTGAGCTCTCTGCTGTCCCTGCTGTGACCAGCGCCTGAGCTCTCTGCTGTCCCTGCTGTGACCAGCGCCTGAGCTCTCTGCTGTCCCTGCTGTGACCGGCGCCTGAGCTCTCTGCTGTCCACGCTGTGACCGGCGCCTGAGCTCTCTGCTGTCCACGCTGTGACCAGCGCCTGAGCTCTCTGCTGTCCACGCTGTGACCAGAGCCTGAGCTCTCTGCTGTCCCTGCTGTGACCAGCGCCTGAGCTCTGCTGTCCACGCTGTGACCAGAGCCTGAGCTCTCTGCTGTCCCCGCTGTGACCAGCGCCTGAGGCAGGCTATTCCACAGATTGACACAGATTGGTATACATTTGTAAAACCAGCCCAGCAATCACTCAAAAGAAGGTCTGGAAAACTGTTGCATTTAAATGGAAAACGAGACCACTGAACCTGTGAACCCGACATAGAGGTGAATGGGGAAGTTGTTGTGTATGTGCCCACTGCTGCTCCAATCATATGGGGAACAAGTGGACTCCCCACTCCTGTCATCCCTGGGGCTCTCAAACCAGTTTCTCCCCAATAGTCAGTCAATTTTCCTCTATGCTGTAGGGGCAAAGTGTTACTTTACCCTAACCCTATTGCCCACGAGCCTTTTGATGGGTCCAATTTGCATCAAACTCTCATTGTGTGCTGGAAAGTCCGATCCGAGCCAGCAGCAACCGGAACTGAACTCATCATGTTGGTTTCAGTTGCTGAGTGTTTGGGCCGGATGTTTCAGAACACGATGTGAAGTTGGACTCATCAAACCCGCTCATAAGCAAGAGGCCTTCAGGCTCCGTACACCATGGACCCCATCCGGCTGTGTGCATGAAGCCATAGAGCCACTTGTGCTGTATTGTTGCCCTTGTAGGTGGCAGATAATATTAGACTTGATGGATTACATAGTGATGTCTGATGTCTTGGTGCCATTGTGCAAAGGCATAAAAGTATTTCATGTTCACCGCAAGAGGAAAGCTGAAGTGTGAGCGGCCATTACTTCTTCTTACTTCTCCGTGTAACATCTTCCCTATTTACTTTAATGGCCGCTCCCACCCAGAAGGTAAATCTTATAGAAAGTGAGAAATCTTCTGGTCAGGTATTAGTCACATCCTCTACAATAATCCTCTACTTTGCTGGATCCTGTTTCTAGGGATTAGTTGCAGGACAGAACTGAGGGCTGCATGCACATGGACACGTATAGAGCCATGAATGTCATGTTACACATCATGGAAGATCACATCTTTAGTGTGAGGACTAAACATAAGATATTGGTGTAAAATGGTCCATTCATTGAGGGTCTGACTGCTGGGACCACCAATCACCATAACAGGGGGACTGTTACACATTTTTTTCTATACTGTCTTGTTAGGGATTATTGTAGGGCAGATGAATACCTTCCAATGTCTCTATCATGACCCGAAAATCAACTAGAAGTAAACTGGTTAAGGAGGCAGAGATTTTAACACTGAAGTCCAGCTCTCTCTTCCTCAGAATGGCCTCTTCACTGTAATTGGTGGTCCTACATCCAGAGACGTCACTAGATCTCCTGAAGTCTGATGCATAATGTCAATCACAGAGGACGAGGCATTCAGAGTTTGACTTCAGTGTGAAACGCTCCGCCTCCTTGACTTCATACAACCAATTTACATCTCACTTCAAAGTTGATTTTCTGGATGATGCCACCGCACTGAGCCAGGGAAGGAACAAAAAAAGAAAGTGTTACGCTGCCTGACAATATTCTGGTAGTGATTTATTAGGCCAATTGCTGATGACGGGTTCCCTTCAAGCCGTTTTAGAAGGGATTCTCACTGATTAACACAATGAATGAGACTGAGTTACAATGTGGTACCAGGCACAGTTACTTGCACAGACACGTCACTGTGCTGGGGTAACAAAAGCAGAGTCACTTCCCGAAAGTTTCTCTCATTCCACATCATCACAGAGACTCACCGGTGCGTCACGTCAGTCATCGAATCCGGGAATACTCCGGGAGCCATTAGAGAATTACTAATGTCTGACTAAAAGGAGTTCAGGGTCACGTCTTCAGGGTCACGTGCCTTCAGTCCGGAGGCTTGTATCCCCCCCCCAGGGACACTTACTCATGTCTTCGCTTCTCCATAAGGAGGTTTATCACTCATCAAATGCACAAAAGACGGAGCTCACCAGGTGCTAATAAATAAATATACTTCATGTCGTGTCTAAACAGCAAATCTGCTCAACAAAATCCAGGTCATCCATTAAGAAAAAAGAAAAAAAAGATAAGTTTCTAAATGCGGCCTTAATACTTTTACATGGTCTTCATTATTCACTCATTCAGACTGCATAGAACGTATTAGTGGGGGCATCTATGTGACCCCAAAGGGGGGGGGGTACAGCGTTAAATATCAGAAAAGGGAAGCTGCTGCTCCCTGCTCTGTCACCAGGTTTTACCCCACTAAACTACTACCCCCTCCGGCCACTGAACTACTACCCCCTCCGGTAGGGTGTGAAATGTCCTTTCTAGAATTTCTTCTTTTATGTGAAATTTCCCCCCCAAATAATCTCCCCCAATATCGGGCAAATATGACTCTTCTCCGCATATGTTCACCTGAGATGAGACGCGTTTAGTGGTTGTGTCACTTAGGAAGCCCCTGTATTCTGTTCTATAATGTATAAAGATAAGGATCTCACAGTGACGTAACAAGACTCTACTGGGCCATGGTGCGATCGGGGCCCCATATACCTAAACTCTCCCTGCCCCCCATCCTGCACATTACACCTGAGAATACACATATGTGTGACACAGAATTAAACCCATAGAAGCTCCTTATATGTAGTGTCCAGCAGCTCTTATTAACGAAATGCTCACAGCAGCCCCCTCAATGACATATCAGCAGAGGCCCCCTTAATGATATGCTCACAACAGCTCACTTAATGAGATGGCAGCAGGGACCCCCTTAAGAACTGGCAGCAATCGCCCCCTTAATGAAACCAAAACAATAACCCCTCCCCTCTCCCAGCGCTCCCACGGCTTCCTCTCGTCTCTGGCAGCAGATGCAGGTCCATCTGTGCACCTTTCCTGCACACACACTGTATGACGCGGAGGTAGCTGATGATGTCATCAGTGTGCGCAGGCTGATAGACGTGCATCCGCCTGCGCCGCCATTGCAATCAATTGTATGCATGTCTGATACTAATACAATTGATTCTTCTCGCATCATACGGACCTGCAGACTGGTGGACTGCAGGCCCCGGAGCACCACCGGGCCCGGTCGCATCGGCTGTAAGCACGATCGTTACGCTACTGGGATCTCATCTTTCAGATCACATCAGGATTATGACTTTGTGGGCTACAGAGATACAGCCAGCTAAAGGCATAGTTGGAAATGCAATCTGCAGATAAATATCCAGTTCTCGCCTATTTTTTAACTTCCTGCATCTCAGGCTCTGTAGCCAACAGAAGCATAAACCTTAGATAAAATTCTTATCTTTTATATGACACCAGCAGCATGTTTCCAGATGCTATAGAACCAAAGATGTAGATTTCTGCAGTGACAATAACCTTGGAACCACTAAACTTGACTCATCGTGTGTGAAAATGGGATGAGAAGAGTCATATTTGCCTGACTTTGGGGGAGATTTCACATATAAGAGGGAGATTCTAGAAAGGACATTTCATCCCCTGAGGGGCTAGTAGTTTAGTAGGTTAAACCTGGTGACAGGATCCCTTTAAATGAATTGTCCAGGCTTCTATTTTTTTAAGACCGGTGTAGAGGGCTGCACAAAGGAAACCATCACCTCCTAAATGAAGGCTCTTCTATCTTCAGCGTTTGGGCTGGGGGAGATCCCTAGCGCCGGTCACCTGTCACCTACTGTCAGTTTGGTTCTCACAGGCACCAGCCTAGCTCCTGGTGAACAGTAAGTGAGTGTTACACACTTATCCACTTACACACATGAACATGCTTTTTGAACGTGTTCTAGCTGTTGTTTCAATAGAGCCGCTCCTATTCCTGCACAAGTTTGTGGCTCAGTCTTTTTCTCTTTTCATGGGCATATCATCCACCGATACACGTGTGCCTTTGTTTCTGTCCCTTGAAAAGCGAACATTCACGTGCATGTAGCCTTAGGGAAAGGTGGTGAATGGGATGGCACTGAGGGAGTTGAACAGCAGGACTAGCTGTGTGAGGCTGAGCCGTCTGCTGTGAGATGGAAGGAGACATGACTTAGAGATGTGTCATTTGCAAACAATCCAGCTCTAAGAGCAGACTCTTGTTTGTGAAGGATGTGAGACAGTTCACCTCAGTGAGCTAATGGCTCACTTAACTTCGCCCCTAACCAGAGCCTAATGAGCCAGCCCACTAAGTATAGCCGTAATTCCCATCACTAGCATGAATGAGGGAGGTGAGCAGCAGGAAGTGCTGTGTGAGGCTGAACTGTCTCCTGTGAGATTGGAGGGGGTGACTGAGGGAGGTGATCAGCAGGACGTGTTGTATGAGACTGAGCTGTCTGCTGTGAGATGGTAGGGGGGTGGCTGGGGGAGGTGAGCAGCAGGAAGTGCTGTGTGAGGCTGAACTGTCTCCTGTGAGATGGGAGGGAGGTGGCTGGGGGAGGTGAGCAGCAGGAAGTGCTGTGTGAGGCTGAGCTGTCTGCTGTGAGATGGGAGGAGGCCATTACCGAGGGAGGTGAGCAGCAGGATGTGTTGTATGAGACTGAGCTGTCTGCTGTGAGATGGGAGGAGGCATGACTGAGGGAGGTGTGCAGCTGGATGGCTGAAAGAGAGGAGAGAAGGAGCTGACTGTCTGAATTTTACTCAGACTGATTTTAGTGACCAATAAGCTGTGGAGCTGTGCTGTGTTCAGGGTCTGGCGCTTGCCGTAATTTTCTACCACCCAGGAAAATCATTGCATATTCACACAACGCACTGCAACATCTGAAAAGAGAATTACCTGAGTAAATTGATGATAACACTTGCGTTGAACGTCGCATGTGACTGCCTAGTGACTGCACCCCCATCACTCAGAATAATAAGTAATAGCAGGGGGAGACCTAGTGACTGCACCCCCATCACTCAGAATAATAAGTAATAGCAGGGGGAGACCTAGTGACTGCACCCCCATCACTCAGAATAATAAGTAGAGATACGCCTCCAGCCCCGATACGCGACGAGATACGCCTCCAGCCCCGATACGCGACGAGATACGCCTCCAGCCCCGATACGCGACGAGATACGCCTCCAGCCCCGATACGCGACGAGATACGCCTCCAGCCCCGATACGCGGCGAGATACGCCTCCAGCCCCGATACGCGACGAGATACGCCTCTAGAAGAAGTTAAGATGTTCTGGTCATGGAGGAGACAGGTTGTGTATTTATAAAAATGACAAGGGAGTGGAGGATGTATGAGCCCTGATGAGCTGCTGGTGGAGGATACAGGGTGTGTATGGCGTTCTGCTGCACATATAACCACTGATATATACTCATGAGTTGAGGTGAGTGTTTTTGTTGGAAAGTCGGTGGTAAGGTACAACAAATCTGCATCAGAAGCGTAAGATTATGGGAATGTGAAAACCTCTTGGTGAAACCCCTTTTGTGCATAGTCATGATATTCCTGGGGGGTCGTTTCTCCATGGAAGGCCGGGCACCTAAAGGTTTCCTGTGGAATCTGGTAAAACAAGATTAAGCTCATTTCTATCAAGAAGACAGAATATCTGTCATTTATATGTCATTACTTGTCCCTGTCCTGTTAATGGATCCCGTCGGCTGCAGGCCAGACCTGTTTTACCTGCTCCTGCAACCTCTGGACACCTGCACAGAAAGCTGCACCCAAGTCAACAAACCAACATGTAAAGCAAAGCTGTCATCAGGTGTGACCACACAGGCCACGGCCACACAGAGGGCTTGTTAGCAGCAGTAGTGCTTTGATATATTCATTTTTATATTTTAGCATTTTTAGCTTGTGCAAGTTCTCTGGTCTTGTGTCCTCACACTGCTGTGCTCTTAGCTCTGTTTATTAAGCTGCTCTATAGCTCCTCTCCTTTGCTCTTAAAAATTGCTGTAATATTACTTTTTCTTTGGAGTTCACAGAGAGTGCATTGTCCGCCGATAATGAACTATCCGATATCGCTTCCCCGCTCAGGTCCCCGGAGTTCACCTTCTTCTTCCTGGTGCATGTAAGTGCATTGTCCGTGTATAATGCGCTGTGCGGGGAGTCACTAAGATCCTGCGCCCGATATCCTGCATGTGTCGCTTCCCTGCTCAGGTCCCTGGAGTTCACCTTCTTCTTCCTGGTGCATGTAAGTGCATTGTCCGTGTATAATGTGCTGTGCGGGGAGTCACTAAGATCATGTGCCCGATATCCTGCATGTGTCGCTTCCCCGCTCAGGTCCCCGGAGTTCACCTTCTTCTTCCTGGTGCATCTGTTATATATACTGTATATTATGCTGTGTCCTGTGGAGGATGTGCTCTGTTATATATAGTGTATTATGCTGTGTCCTGTGGAGGATGTGCCCTGTTATATATACTGTATATTATGCTGTGTCCTGTGGAGGATGTGCTCTGTTATATATACTGTATATTATGCTGTGTCCTGTGGAGGATGTGCCCTGTTATATATAGTGTATTATGCTGTGTCCTGTGGAGAATGCGCCCTGTTATACATACTGTATATTAGGCTGTGTCCTCTGGAGGATGTGCCCTGTTATATATACTGTATATTATGCTGTGTCCTGTGGAGGATGTGCCCTGTTATATATACTGTATATTATGCTGTGTCCTGTGGAGGATGTGTCCTGTTATATATACTGTATATTATGCTGTGTCCTGTGGAGGATGTGCCCTGTTATATATACTGTATATTATGCTGTGTCCTGTGGAGGATGTGCTCTGTTATATATAACGTATTATCTGCTGTGTCTGTGGAGGATGTGCCCGTTATAGATATACTGTAGAATAATGTGTCCTGTGGAGGATATGTGTCTGTTATATATACTGTATATATGCTGTGTCCTGTGGGAGGATGTGCACGTTATATACGTATTATATTATGCGTTGTGTCTGTGGGAGGATGTGCTATGTTAAGTTAGAATGTATATTATTGCTATGTCCTGTGGAGTATGTGCTCTTTATATATACTGTATATTAGGCTGTGTCCTGTTGGGGGATGGTCCTTATATACTGTATATTTTTCTGTGTAGTAGGGTATGTTGCTCTGTTATATAACTGTATATTATTCTGTGTCTGTGGGGGATGCCGTCCTGTTATATATACCTGTATTATGTCTGTGTACTGTGGGGATGGTCTGTTAATATATACTGTCTATTATGCTGTGTCTGTGGAGGATGTGCTCTGTTAATATACTGTATATTATGCTGTGTCCTGTGGAGGTGAGCCCTGTTATACATACTGTATATTATGCTGTGTCATGTGGAGGAGTGCTCTGTTATATATTACTGTATATATGCAGTGTCCTTTGGAGGATGTGCCCTGTTATTATGATTACGGTATATATGGCTGTGTCCTGTGGAGGATGTGCTCTGTTATATATACTGTATATTATGCTGCCTCCTGTGGAGGATCTGTCCTGTTATATACATAATATACAGTATAATGTGCAGGACAACATGTATATTATGGTGCACATCCTCCATTCTTGCCGGGGCCCCCTGACATTGCGGGCCTCATATCGGCTGCTATGTCTGCTACAGCTGCAGTTGTGCCCCTGTACTTACATTTCTTATTTATGGCCTCCTCACTCATCAAATGAACTTATGAGCTTAATGCTAATGAGCCCAAAGAGATCTGGGGAGTGTTACCCGAACTGCTCTGCTCATTGTAACCACCTGTGAAGTCACAGCACTGAGGGGCTCTGGAAACAATCGCTCATTAGCATAATTATAAAAGTTGATTTTAGAAGGAAGGAGACCATGGATAAGATATATAAGATGATATGTCACGGGTGTCCCCGCGATCCATGTCTCAGATCGCGGGTGCACCCGTGCTCTGCTGCCGCTGCCCCGTTCCCCTCGGGTCAGTACTTACCTGTCCCGGCTCCTGTTCTGTGGTGTTCCTGTGTTCCGTGCTGTTCCTGTGGTGGTCCAGGTATTCCGTGGCGTTCCTGGTATCCTGTGGGGTTCCCGGTATCCTGTGGGGTTCCCGGTATCCAGTGGCGCTCCGGTAATCCAGCAGCCATCCGAGGTCCTGCCTGCCATCCGTGGTCCCCATGTCTCTACCTTGGCTGCCGCCGCAGGCCTAGTCGCACCCGCAAAACGACCTGGTGACTCCCCGCCTCAGCAAGACCATCCCGCTTTGCAGCGGGCTCTGGCGAAGACCAGGAGATCACTTAGACTCCGCTCCAGGGTGCGGCTAAGGTTGTTATCTCCCACGGAGGTCCAGGGAGTCCACTGTTTATCCCCCGAGATTGTGACAGTAAGATCCGGACATGGACTCCGATAAGGTCATGATCTCTGCCAAAGCCATGGACAGTGTCAAGGATCCGTACCAGCTTCAGGGTGACCTTCCCAGCACTATTGCCCAGCAGTCCCAAGAGATTGCGGCGCAAAAAGAACTCTTGGACAAACTCGCTGCCACCCTGCGGATTATTGCCTCCCAGCAGCAGGCTCCTGTGACTCCTCCTGTTGCTTCTGTCCCCCAACCATGTTTTTTCGGCAGCGAACTCTGGATCTGATTTTTTGATGCCAAACAAATTTGATGGCAACCCCAATTTTTGCAGGAGCTTTGTTGTCCAGTGCTCGTTGTACATCAAACTGACGTCCTCCCAGTCCACTCCCGAACGCTCTAAGTTGGCATGCGGTTTTTCTTTGCTCACTGGAGAGGCGCTGGACTGGGCTACTCCTCTATGGGATAGTGGTGACCCGGATATGGTTTCCCATACCAAGTTTCTGGCAAAAATCCAGTCCAGGTTTGAACCACCTCAAGTTCGACCACTTCGCCCCTCCTGCCTGGTCCCTGTGTCCCCAGTGACTCCGCAGCTTCCCAGAGCTGCTCTCGTGACTCTGCAGCTTCCCAGAGCTGCTCCCGTGACTCCGCAGCTTCCCAGAGCTGCTCTCGTGACTCTGCAGCTTCCCAGAGCTGCTCCCGTGACCCTGCAGCTTCCCAGAGCTGCTCCAGCGGTGCCTAAGCCTACGCAGCTTCCCAGAGCTGCTCCATCAGCGCCCAAGCCTCTGCAGCTTCCCGCAGCTGCTCTAGTGGTCCCTCAGCTCCCCAGAGCTGCTCCAGAGACTCTCCAGCCTCTGCAGCTCCCCGCAGCTGCTCCCGTGGCTCCGCAGCTCCCCGCAGCTGCTCCTGTGGCTCCGCAGCTGCTCCTGTGGCTCTCCAGAAGTCGTCCCAGGCTCCGCAGCTTGCCAGTGCTGCTTCATTGATTACGCTGCCTCCAGAGCCTCCACCGGCCTCCCCTGAGGCCGCTCTAGAGCCTCCACCGGCCTCCCCTGAGGCCGCTCCAGAGCCTCCACCGGCCTCCTCTGAGGCCTCTCCGGTGTGCCTAGAGCCAACCCAGGTCTTCCCAGGTCTACTCAGGGCCTGCTCTCCCCCTTAGGTGTCTTATCATCAAGAAGAATTGGAGGAGGCGAAGAAGGAAGAACAGCGGGCTGAAGAAGAGAAGAGGAGCCCTAAGGGGGGGCGGGTACTGTCACGAGTGTCCCCGCGATCCATGTCTCGGATTGCAGGTGCACCCGTGCTCTGCTGCCGCTGCCCCGTTCCCCTCGGGTCAGTACTTACCTGTCCTGGCTCCTGATGGCTCCATCGCAGTCGCTTCCAGGCTGCAGGTCTGTCTCCTGTGTAGGCCGTGCGCTCCCGCTGCTAGGGCGCGAGCGCCTACTCTCTAAGAATTTAAAGGGCCAGCGTCCTCCTTATTGGTGCAGGCATACCTGGCTCTGCTATATAGCCTGGCTACTCCCAGCATCCCCTGCCGGATCTTCATGTCCTGTTACCAAAGAGAAAGCCCTCCGTGTTCCCGAGTGTTTCCAGACGCCTCTGTGATTCCTGTGTTCCGTGGTGTTCCTGTGTTGTTCCCGGTATCCTGTGGCGTTCCCGGTATCCTGTAGCGCTCCGTTAATCCAGCAGCCATCCGTGGTCCTGCCTGCCATCCTTGGTCCTGCCTGCCATCCGTGGTCCCCGTGTCCCTACCTTGGCCACCGCCGTGGGCCTAGTCGCACCCGCGGAGCGACCTGGTAGCACCCCGCCGCAGCAAGACCATCCCACTTTGTGGCGGGCTCTGGCGACGACCAGGAGATCACTTAGCCTCCGCTCCCGGGTGCAGCTAAGTTTGTTATCTCCCGTGGAGGTCCAGGGAGTCCACTGTTTATCCCCCGAGATTGTGACAAGATACCACAGTCCCGACGCCTGGATCTATCAGTAATGTCCCGGGTTTATAATGTTTGATTTTGATGGGACATTTTCTGTAACTGGTTAATTGTAACAATTAAGTGAAATATATAAATTCCATTTTGGTCGCACTTTAAGTATAACCCCACAGTATAACAAGTCCAATAAAACAAGGAATGTCCTGGTTATTCTGCATTCACATTCCTGAACTATTTCCAACTCTGTTAAAGACTAGAAAACAGTAAAGAGGATCGGGCAGCAGATTGTGTTCTGGTTCCACTTCAGCTACACGTACAGATCCACGTACGGGTCCACATACAGGTCCACGTACGGGTCCACGTACAGGTCCACTTACCTCTCCAGCAACTCTGCCAAAATCAAAAGTACAGACAAGTGTCAGAATCTTTGGAAGAATAATTCTTTTCTCATTTAATCTTCACTCTCTTGTGTCTTGGTGGAACAGGAAGAATGCTGTAGCTACACTGACGCAGAAACATATCTTGTTTGATACAATTATGATAATGAGGTTCTGTCTCTCCTGTGGCTGCCCCAGCTCTTCTCCTCACCCTAATTATGCGGCTGCTCCAGCCTTGTCCTGCTCCACAGAAGGAGGACATATGTTGTCACTGTGTTGTCCCTGACAGGCAGAAGTAATCAATCACTGCACCATCCCCGAGCTGCTGTGTATGAGCCATTGAGCTCAGGTTGAT
The DNA here is from genome assembly GCA_019512145.1 of Engystomops pustulosus. Classification (NCBI taxonomy): domain Eukaryota; kingdom Metazoa; phylum Chordata; class Amphibia; order Anura; family Leptodactylidae; genus Engystomops; species Engystomops pustulosus. Next base: position 11,148 of record WNYA01000850.1, read on the forward strand.
TAGTCTTGTCTGGACTGTTATGTAGGACACTCAGCTTTCTCAAGATCCTGAATTTTTATAATTGTTCAGTGATTAAACAAGATATGTTCCTGCATCAATGTAGCTACAACATTCTCAAGGTATGTTTGGTTCACAATGCATAAAAACAAATGGTAGATTTCCTTCGCTGTCACGAGATTTTACCCGATTAAACTAGCAGCCTCCTCATGCTGAGTATGAAATGTCCTTTCTAGAATTCCCTCCTAGCAAACCAGCAAAGGCAAAAATGACTCTTCTCTGCTTATTTTCAGATAGTTTGGGAGGAGATTTTGTATAGGTAAATGGATGAGATTTCACATAAATCAGGGAATTGTAGAAAGGACATTTCATCCTCTACCTGAGGGGGCTGATAGATTAGTGGGGTAAAATCTGATGACAGGTTCCCTTTAATAATTTGTACTATTCCATTCATCGTCCATCTGAGATACTGGGGTCCACGCTTCATCGATGGGGGTTCAGTATAAAAGAGCTGCAGATATACATGTACGGTAAGTTCTTCTGTACATTCTCAGAATAGAAAGGACAAACATTGGTTTGTCTTCTCCCTAAAGAACAACCAGGTGATAACAGAGAACAATAGATTGTAAGGAACCATTGGAGAAACTGTTCAACTGCACAAAAATGACAAACATTCAATGTCCTTTTACTCGCGTGACGAAATTCTCACAACTAAGGAGAAGCTTTCTGAGAAATGTTTATCTACTGCGCCCCCCGGGGAACGGAGCAGCTGCTTCAGGGATGTCCCCGCCGGGCCCCGGGGTATCCGCAATCTGGAGGCACAAAAGTGAGGATTGAGGTCACAACAATGCCCCATAGGAGGTAAAGAACGGGTCAATAAGGAGCCGGCAGAACTTTCTATAGAGCACAGAATCCGACATTACCCTCATTCCGGGATTGTAGCTTTACTTCCTTCCTTACCGGCTATTTTTTAGTTTTATCTATGGGGCTACTACAAACATCTATTACACTTACAATTCCCCATACATGCGACATATACATATTCTATACTGGTTTTCCCGGACACATTACACTGTAGTTTTCTGCAATAAGATGATGCATTAAATTTTTGTCTTAATACTAAAAGAAAAAAATGCTAACTTTTAAAAAAACACATTTTTCCATGTTATTTTTAAGTGTTAAAAAATGTTAAGAGAAAATGGTTTTGGGCTTGTAGCCGTATATACGCCCCTATGGACAGCTATGGGCACCCGGGGGTACAGTGGCCGCACACGTGTGGCCCCGTACACTGGGAAGAGATATGACGTGTACATGCGCCTGTGTGCTTCTCTATGGAGAGGGGAGGGGGAGCAGCAAGAGTGGGTGATGGATTTTTGGAGGCTTTTTTTCTATTGGTCGGCTATCACATGGTTAATTTGCGCGGACGCCACTTTGACAGACGCCGCGGACTATACACGGCACTACATGAGCCGCCGACTACTTACTGACCGTCACAGTCTCACCAGCGTCTCACTCAGTATATAGTAGCACAGCAGTAAGACGTGTTATATACCAGGAGTAGCCAAGCTAGTTGTATGTGCTGAGCTATCTGCAGGCAGCATGTTATAGAGCAGGAGGATCCGAGAAGATTATACATAGTGTCCTCTCTGCAGGCAGCATGTTATAGAGCAGGAAGAGCTGAGCAGCTTATACATAGTGTCCTATCTGCAGGCAGCATGTTATAGAGCAGGAGGAGCTGAGCACATTGTACATAGTGTCCTATCTGCAGGCAGCCTGTTACAAGCAGGAGGAGCTGAGCACTTGTACAGAGTGTCCGATCTGCAGGAAGCATGTTTATAGAGCATGAGGAGCTGACATATGTTCCATATGTCCTATCTGCCGGCAGCGTTATAGAGGAGGAGCTTAGCAGATTGTACACAGTGGTCCTATCTGCAGGCAGCATGTTTGTAAGCGGAGGAGCGGAGCGAAATTGTACAACTTGTCCCCTAAATCAGCAGCAGCATGTTATGAGCAGAGGAGCTAAGTAGATTTTACAAGTGTCCTTCTGCATGCAGCATATTATAGAAGCAGGAAGGAGCTGAGCAGGTTGGTATATAGTGGTCCCTATCTGCAGGCAGCATGTTTATGAGCAGGAGAGCTGAGTCATATTGTAGATAGTGTCCTTCTGCAGCAGCATGTTATAGGAGCAGGAGACAGAGCCGATTTGTACCAAGTGTCCTAAATCTGGCAGGCAGCCAATGTATGTAGAGCAGGAGAGCTGACAGATTGTACAAGTTTCCTATCTGCAGGACCATTTAAATAGTACCGGAGGAGCTGAGCATTGTACATAGGGTCCTCTTCTGCGGCAGCATGTTATTAGCAGAGGAGGGAGCAGATTGGTACATAGTGTCCTAGCTGCAGCAACCATGTTTATAGAGCAGGAGAAGCTGAGCAGATGTACATAGTGACCTATCGCAGGCACCATTTTTATAAGAGCCGAGGAGCTGAGCAGATTGTTACATATGTCCTCATCTGCAGCAGCATGTTATAGAGCACGGAAGAGCAGAGCAGCTTATACATAGTGTCCTATCTGCAGGCAGCATGTTATAGAGCAGGAGTAGCTGAGCCATCATTGTACATAGTGGTCCTAATCGCACAGCATGTTTAGAGCCGAGGAGCTGAGCAATTGTACAAGTTGTCCTATCTGCAGGCACCATGTTATAGACAAGGAGGAGCTGGCAATGGGGGGGGGGGGGGGGGGGGGGGGGATGGGGGGGGGGGGGGGGGGGGGGGGGGGGGGGGGGGGGGGGGGGGGGGGGGGAGGTGGGGGGAGGGGGGAAGAGGGGGGGGGGGGGGGAGGGGGGGGGAGGGGGGGGGGAGGGGGGGGGGGGGGGGGGGGGGAGGGGGAGGGGGGGGGGGGAGGGGGGGGGGGGGGGGGGGGGAGGGGGGGGGGGGGGGGGGGGGGGGGGGGGGGGGAGGGGGGGGGGGGGGGAGAGAAAGAGAAGGGGGGGGAGGGGGGGGGGGGGGGGGGGGAGAGGGAGGGGGGGGGGGGGGGGGGTGGGGGGAGGGGGGATGGGGGGGGAGGAGGGGAAGGAGAGAGGGAGAGGGGGGGGGGAAGAAAGCAGAGGGGGGGGGAGGAGGGGGGGGGGAGGGGGGGGGGGGGGGGGGGGGGGGGGGGAGGGGGGGGGGGGGGGGGGGGGGGGGGGGGGGGGGGAGGGAGGAGAAGGGGGGAGGGAGGAGGGGGGGGGGGGAGGGGGGGGGGGGGGGGGGGGGGGGGGGGGGGGGGGGGGGGGGGGGGGGGGAGGAGAAGGGGGAGGGGGGGAGGGGGGGGGGGGGGAGGGGAGGGGGGGGGGGGGGGGGGAGAAGGAAGGTGGAAGCAAGGGGAGGGGGGGGGAGGGAGGAAGGGGGGGGGGGGGGGGGGGGGGAGAGGGGGGGGGGGGGGGAAGGGGGGGGGGGGGGGGGAGGGGGGGGGGGGGGGGGGGGGGAGGGGGGAGGGGAAGGGAGGAGGGGGGGAGGGGGGGGGGGGGGGGGGGGGAGGGGAGGGGGGGGGGGGGGGGGGGGGGGGGGTGTACTGTGTCCTTCTGCAGCCCCTGTATGATGTTATTTGGCAGGAATAACTTGTTCACTTTATCGGCATGTTTAAAATCCCTTCCCGTTTACTACACGGACTCTTATACAGTGATGGCGAACCGTTAGAGTCTGAGGCCCAAATTCAAACCAAAAGCACTTTATTTATGGAAAGTGCAAGCACCGCAATTAAAGCTAAGTATTTTTTCCTTGTTCTTGACAACTTTCGTCCATTCCGCCTCCTAAAGACACCAAACGCAGTTGTTAAAGGAGGAGGGCAAATCGCCTATCATGTAGGAATATTCTTTGAGTTCTGCTGGTGAACTCATTGCTCGGGGCAGGGGCGCGACTGGCATAGTACCCCACGGGAATGTTTCCCGGTGGCCAGGTCGGCCTGGGCCGGGCGAGGCTCGTCCGGGGCCGGTCACCGCAACCTCCCTCCCTTCAACTTTTCAATCTAATCTATAGTCCTGATCCTTACGATGTCAGGTCCTATAGATTAGTACACAACGCGCAGCACTGCTGCTTCTGCGTCTGTGTATCACCAGTGGAGGAGCGCGACCCTACCAGATGTCGCTGCCCTCTGGTAGCTCCGCGGCTTGATATGAGAGGCGCGGATCGTGACGTCACTACCCGTGCCTCTAGCACCAACTGCTGAGGACCGGGACGAACAACCTGCCCATAGAGGTGAGTATTAGGTGTTTTTGTTTGTTTAATGATGAATTGGACATTAAATCTTTATCCGGGGTGGGGCATTATCGTTATCTGGGCTGGCGTGGGGCATAAATTAACATGTCTGGGGATGTCTGGGGAGGGGGGGGGACATTATTCTTCCTCTATGCTGGCAAAGGGCAAAATTTATGTCTGGCGGGGACGTTATTCTATAGTCTTGGGCATGCAAGGGCAATGTTTATAGTCTGTGGGCGCGCGAGAGGGGGCCTTATTCCTATTTCTGGTGCTGGCAGTTGGTCATTGATTAGATATCTGGGCTAGCAAGTGGCAGTGATTATTTCTGGCGGGGGGGCATTATTCGTATATTGGTGCTGGCAGGGACAATGAATTATAGTCGGGGCGTGCGGGGGGTTGTCATTATTCAATATCTGGGGCCTGTCAGGAGGCATTATCTATGTCTGGAGCAGCTGGGGCCTTATTCTATTCTGGGTAGGCTGGGTCATCATTCTTTTTCTGGGGCATTAATTTCTATTTTCTTCGGGGTTCGGTTCTTCTGTTCTGGCGTCTGCTGCTAACTGGTTTTCTGTGTTCTGCTGTTCTGTTCTGTTCTGGCGTTCTCTTTCTGCTTTCTCTGTTCTGCTGCTGCTGCTGGGCTGGGCTGGTCTGGCTGGTTCTTTCTGCTGGCTTTTCTCTTCTGTCTCTGCTTGGGTTCTGGGGCTGCTCCTTTCTCCTGCTTTCTCTTGTTCTCTGTTCTTCTGTTCTGTCTTTCTGTTCTCTGTTCTGGTCTGATTCTGTCCTGGTCTCTTTCTTTCTGCTGTTCTCTGCCCTGTCTGATATCTGGTGTTCTGTCGGGGGCCTGGTCGTCTGGGTCTGCTGTTTCTGTTCTGCTGTTCTGTGGCTGCTGTCCCTGGGGCTGACTGCTGGCTCTGTTTCTTTCCTGTCTGTCTTCTGTTCTTTTCTAGTCTTCGGTTCTGGTCTGCTTTCTGTTCTTTCTGGGTTTCTGTCTGTTTCTGTCTTTCTGGCTGTCTCTCTGTGTCTCTGGTCTGGGCTTTCTGCTGGCTTTCTGTTCTTGGGGGGGGGATGGGGTTTTCTCGGTTCCGGTTTCTGTCTGTTGGGCTCTCGTCTGGGGCTGTTCTGTTCTGTCTGTCTGGCGTTCTGTTCTGTTCTGTGATATCTGTTCTGCTGGGCTGTTTGGGATGTCTCGTGGCCTGTCTCTGTTCTGGTTCTTTCTATTTCTGTTCTGTTCGGTTCTCCTGGGCTGCTGTGGGTTTCTGTTTCTGTCTTCTCTGCTGTTCTGTCTGCCTTCTTCGGGCTGCTCTCTTTCTTTGCCGTGCTGCTGGTTCTTTTTCTGTTCTGATACTGGGCCTTTCTGGGCTGTTCCTGTTCTGCTGTGTTTCTTCTGGGTCTATTCTTTTCTTTCTGCTGATTCGTCGTTCTTCTGTGGGCTATCTGTTCTGTACTGGGTCGTTCTGTTCTGGGGGTCTGCTGCTGAGTTTCGGGGGCTGACGGGGCCATTATGCGATGTCGGGAGCAGCCGGGGTCATTAATCTTTTTTCTGGGGCCGACTGGGGGCCGTAATTCTATGTCTGGAGTAGCTGGGTCCAGTAATTCTTTTGTCTCGGGGCCAATTTAATTCTATTTTCCTGGGGTAGGCACTGGGGGCCATTAATTCTATGCGGTGAGGGGGCTGGGGCCAAGTAATTCTATGTCGGGGGCCCCCCCCCCTTGGGGTAAGGCGCTGGGGCCATTAATTCTATGTCTGGCGGGGTAGGGTTGGGGCAATAGTCTATGTCGGGGGTAAAAGGGGGGGGGGGGGGGGGCATATATTCTATGTCTGAGGTAGGCCTGGAGCCATTAATTCTATGTCTGGGTAGGTTGGAGGCATATATTTCTACTTCTGGGGTAGGTTGGGGGCATATATTCGATGTCGGGGTAGGTTGACGGCTATATTCTATGTCTGGGGTAGGTTGGAGTCCTATATTCCTATGTGCGGGGTAGGCTGGGCATTCATTTTAATACTGGTTAGCTGGGTCCATTATTATTACGCTGGGTCATAGTCGGAGCTCGTATCAATACTGGGGTGGGGGTGGGAAGGGTAGTGGGTTAAGGAGAGCAAAAGAATAAAATATCCTACACTATTACAGTATGTTTGACATATAGGTGCACTATTTGTGTGGTACTAATATTGTAGGGGGCTCTAATACAGTATTTGGGAACATATTTATGGCAGCAGAAGAAGGACAATGAGAAAGTGCAGAACATAGACGTCTGTGTGGTACAAACCTGCAAAAGCTGTGTACCTAGGAGGGAAGGATACAGGTGATGGGGGTACTAATGTAGAGAATAGAGAACGAACAATCCGGGGGATACGCACCATGATGTCAACTGGTGCCAATAGGTGAGGAGCTCATGTGTTTTATTGTACAGTGTAATATGATACAATACTTTGTTTTTTTCAATGTTCGCTTCTGTTTTTATATATGTAGTATTATAGTACGTAGTCCGTGTACAATAGGTAGCGTAGTATAGTAGTTGATTCTCTGTAACATAGGGGGCAGTATTATAGTAGCTTATATCTTGTACTATAGGAGTCAAGTATTATAGGTAGTTAGTATCTTGTCACATGGGGGCAGTAATTATAGTAGTTATATTCTTGTACAAGGGGCATATTATAGTAGTTATATTCTCTGCAATCTAGGGGCATATTATAGAGTTATATTCTTGTAAGGGGCATATTAGTGATTCTGTACAGGGGGCAGTATATAGTAGTTATATTCTTGTACATAGGGGCAGTATTATAGTAATTATATCCTGTAATAGGGCATTTATATGTTATAACTTTACTGGGCAGTATTATGTAGTTATATTTCTGTACATAGGGGGCAGTATTATAGTAGTTTATATTCTTGTACAATGGGGGCAGTATTCATGTAGTTGATTCGTTGTACATAGTGGGCAGTCATTATAGTAGTTCTATTCCTGTACATAGTGGGCAGTATTTAGTAGTTATTCTTGTACAGGGGGCAGTATTATAGTAGTTATATTCTTGTACATAGGAGTCAGTATTATAGTAGTTATATTCTTGTACATAGGGGGCAGTATTATAGTAGTTAAATATTCTTGTACATAGGGGGGCAGTATTATATGTTTTATTCTTTACATAGGGGGGCAGTATTATAGTAGTTTATATTCTTGTACGCATAGGGGGCAGTATTATAGTAGTTATATTCTTGTACATAGGGGGCAGTATTCATAGTAGTTATTATTCTTGTACATAGGGAGCAGTGTTATAGTAGTTATATTCTTGTACATAGGGGCATATATAGTAGTATATTCCTGTACATATGGGCAGTAGTATAGTATGCTATATGCCTGTACATATGGGGGCAGGTATTGATTAGTAGTTATTTCTTGTACTAGTTGGGGGCAGTATTATAGTAGTTATATTCTGTACATAGGGGTGCAGTATTAATAGTAGTTATATAGTTTCTTGTACTAGGGGGCAGTATTATATAGTGATTATTCTTGTACAAGGGGGCATATTATAATAGTTATATTCTTGTACTAGGGGGCAGTATTATATAGTTAATTTGCTGACATAGGGTGGCAGTATTATAGTAGTCTATATTCTTGTACAGTATGGGGCAGTATCTAGAGTATTATATCTTGACATAAGGGGGCAGTAATATGTAGTTATATTCTTGTACATAGGGGCAGTATTATGTAGTTATAGTCTTGTACATAGGGGGACAGTATTATAGTATTTATTGTTGTGCATAGGGGTAGTATTAGGGTAGTTTATAATTCTTGTACATAGGGAGCAGTATTAATAGTAGTTCTTGTCTGTACATAGGGGGCCAGTATTAAAAAGTAGTTATAGTTTTACATGGGGGCTATTATGAGTTATATTCTGTACATAGGGGGCAGTATTATATATTATATTCTGTATGACATAGGGGCAGTAGTTAGTTATATTCTTTGTACAGGGGGCAGTGGTGACAGTAGTTTATATTCTTGTACATAGGAGGCAGTATTATAGTAGTTATATTCTTTCTTGTACATAGGGGGCAGGTATTATAGTGTTATATTCTTGTACATAGGGGCAGTATTATAGTTTATCACTCTTGTAAACATAGGGGCTAGTATTATGTAGTTATATTCTTGTACATAAGGGGGCATATTATAGTAGTTAATATATGCTTGTACATAGGGGGGCAGTGTTATAGTAGTTATATTCTTGTACTAGGGGCGTATATAGTAGTTATATTCTTGTACATAGGGGCAGTATATAGTAGTTATTCTTGTACATAGGGGACAGTAGTTAAGTAGTTATATTCTTGTACATAGGGGGCAGTAGTTAATAGTAGTTTAAGTTATATTCTGTACATAGGGGGCAGGTATTATAGTAGTTATATTCTTGTACATAGGGGCCAGTATTATATAGTAGTTATATTCTTGTACATAGGGGCAGTATTATAGATAGTTTATATATTTGGTACATAGGGAGGTATTATGTAGTTATATCTTGTACATAGGGGCAGTATTATAGTAAGTTTATATTCTTGTACATAGGGCAGTATATAGTAGTTTATATTCTTGTACATAGGGCATGTTACAAGTAGTTATTTCTTGATATGTAGCAGTATTATAGTTTATATTCTTGTACAGGGGGCAGTATTATAGTATTTAATACTTGTACATAGGGGGCAGTATTATAGTAGTTATATTCTTGTACAATAGGGGGCAGTGTTACAGTAGTTATATTCTTGTACATAGGAGGCAGTATTATGTAGTTATGTTCTTGTACATAGGTGGGGCATATTATAGTAGTTATATTCTTGTACATAGGGGCAGTATTATAGTAGTTATATTCTAGTACATAGGGGCAGTATATATTAGTTATATTCTTGTAGCATAGGGGGCAGTATAATAGTGTTATATTCTTGTACATAGGGGCAGTGTTATAGTGTTATATTCTTGTACATAGGGGGCAGTATTATAGTAGTTATATTCTTGTACATAGGGGGCAAGTATTAATTGTTCTATTCTGTACAGGGTGCATATCTAGTATCTTGTACATAGGAGGGTTATTATAGTAGTTTATATCTTGTACCATTGCAGTACTTGGTAGACGCATAGAGGGAGTTACGTAGTTATATTCTTGTACATCGGGCACTTATTATAGTCAATCTTTCCTTGTACATAGGTGGCAGTATTCTATAGTTACATTCTTGTACATAGGGGGCAGGATTAATAGATAATCCTGTACTAGGGGGCAGTAATTATTAGTTATATTCTGTACATAGGGCAATATTAGAGAGTTTGGCATGTACATATGGGGAGAGTATGGGTAGAGTTTTTATTTGTATATAGAAAGCAGGATTGAATGTGTTATTCGAAATGTGTTATTGTAGCATTATTACTGTACATAGGAGGCAGTATCAAAATATTCTTTCTCTGAATTGTACATGTATGGCACAGGGGAAAGGTATTTAAGGCTTATCGGGTCTTGTGTTTGCATCATTTACTGATCGACAGGTCACATTATTGCCACATTAAATTCACTTAATGCAAAACAAGAACATCTTTTCCAGTAATGCCATCTACCAACAATTTGTCTGTTATAACCCCATCCACATTATCTGACCACACCCACTTGTTTTGACTCCGCCCATAACATGGGGCCACTTTTATAGTTTTTTCCAGGGCCATTTTATATTCCCAGTCCGCCCCTGTGCTGGGGTGATGGCCTGGGTGCCCACAGAGAGAGCTCCGAGTGCCACCTCTGGCACCAGTGCCATAGGTTCGCCATCACTGCTTTATAGGACCGGACGCTTTATATTACCGGCCGCCAGTGAGGACGATCCATCACATATAGAGCGAGGAGCAGCATTTAGCCGCCTGTAGGGTAATGGCTGAGTTTCTGTATCTCTGAAATCTCCGCTGATCCAGACATTAGACTCGTCTTCTCTGTTACATTCAGCTAAGTGGATGTTCTAATTATAGGACACGACAAAGTGATTTGGGATGAAAATAAAGCGATTTTCCATGAACAAGAGATAAAATCTTATCACGACTTAAAAACTCTCAGAGCAAAGTTATTTTTATCGTATTTTGCTGTTTTATGCATCAGTGGAAAATAAATCTTATAGTGACAGGACAAGGAGCGGCGTATACTCAGCCCCAGTACACAGGTTCTGTTAGGCCTGGGATACAAGTAGCAGGTCACGGCAGAGTCATCTGCAACTAACTCACAATGGGGGTCATTTACTAATTGCCCGAATCGCGTTTTATCAGTGGGTTACGCAAATTTTTCCGTTTTGTGCCGATTTTCCCAGAATTGCCCCGGGGTTTTGGAGCACGCGATCGGATTGTGGTGCACCGGCGTGCAAGTGATGGAAATCGGGGGGCGTGGCCGTACGAAAACCAGCCGGATTCGGAAAAACTACCGCATTTTTTAAAAAAAAGTGTCGCTTGACACGCTCTTACCTGCACCCGGCCCCGCTCGGTGTACTTCAGTGCATTCCGAGGAACTTCAGAGCAGCAGCGACACCTGGTGGACATTGGAGGAACTACCTTAGTGAATTGCCGGAAGACCCGAATCCTCCACACATAACGCGCTGCTGGATCGCGAATGGACCAGGTAAGTAAATCTTCCCCATCCTGTTTCATAGTGGACACAACGTCCAATTGCACCATTCATAAAAAGTACATCCTGAGAGCCGCCATATTGGATCATGGGCAAGTTTCTCCAATGGGAAGGTGGTCATGTAGCTGATCACAGAAGACCAGGATTGCAACCAAAATCAATGACCACAATCAGATCTGTAATATTTCTCGGAACCCTGTCTCGGCTTCGCTGCCGGCAGAGCTCACGCTGTGCTCTGCAAAGGCTAAAAGACGCGTGTCGGAAGTAGTAATGGCCCCGCGTGGGGAAGAGATGTTGGGCATGACTGCTTTTGCGTCTCCCCACCCCGACAACCTGGCCGTTTAGCCAGGTGGTTTGGGCTGTGTGCCAGCAGTAATACTGTGCACACAACACTCACTACAGACACTAACACATCCTCGCCCCACCTCCATGTCACAGCCGCCGCTTGCACCAAGCACCACAACTGCCCTTGTACATACTTTCATTTCACCCCGCCTCCCCCTTCCCGTCCCACCAGGGAGGGCAGCGACGACAGTGATGAACCCGCGGACTGCCCGCACACAGTTTTGGCTGGCGGCGTTTCGTGGGGCCGGCGTGACAGGGGCCATAGCCGTTCCAGCAGAGCCAGTAGCTGCTTGGGATTTCTGCAGTGCGGGCACCGCTCGAGGGCTGGGTCTCGTCCGAGTAGTCCTGAGGGATGGTGTAGTCACCGCTCTCGATCAGCCTGTTCGTTTTCCCGCTCCTCTTACACAAGCCAAAAGTGGTCCAGGTCTAGTGGCAGAGACAGCAGGTGTTCTGGTAGATCCAGTTGGGGCCAGACCTATTCCAGGCACTCTTTGTCCTCATCCAGCAGTGGTTACAACCGCTCCCGAAAGAGGTGGTCGCAGAGACGGCAGCACACTTCTCCTCCTAGTGGGGTGGACGAAGCCAGGGTACCACCAACGTTCCCGTCCTCCGTGTTGCCCAGCGCACCCACAGCGCCTCCTCCTCCAATGGCGATTCCCCAGGTCGGCTGGTGAGTTGTCCTGTGATAACGCATGGAAAAAGTCTTCAGTGCAGGTGATGATGTGGTAGGTGCCCTTAAGGCGGCTGGTGCTTCCTGGGCCTCCCCAGGGGTGACATCGTTGCCGTCTGAGCAGGCTCCGGGGTCAGCTGGGATGATGTTTAGGGACTCTTATTTTTGTGGCGTGGCTCCCTTGGGCGTGCGTGTTGCGGCTGACCTCCGTGAAAGAATCCTTAAATTTGAGTACATTGATATTTGGTCGCTGTTATCTCCTGATCAGTTGACCGTTGAGCAGAAGAGGTGTTTTGAGAAGTGTGATGATAAAAAAACGAAGTTCGCTAGGACCTCCGGCAACTGGCTTCAGGCCTTTGCGGTTATGGCAAGTATTATAGCTCAGCAGAAGCCTGCCTGCGCACAGGATATGTTTGTGTATTTGGATACCATCTATACTGCGCAGAAGCGCCACGGAGGTTCGGCCTAGTGGAGATATGATGAGGAGTTTAGACGCTGTTTAGCGGCCAGGCCGGAGGTGGGTTGGGTGACGAAAGCGACTGACTTTTAGATTCAGTTGATGATGTCAGGAGCCGTCTCGGGCTCACAGTCCGGGCCGGCCTCCAAACGTCCGGGAACTTGCTGGCTTTTTAACAAAGGCCACTGCCGCTTCTTTGCTTCTTGCTGACTCAAACACGAATGCTCCATATGTGGCGGGACGCATTCAACTCTCCGCTGCTTTAAGAGGCAAAGAGCCTACTAAAATTTGCAACTGCTGCCAGTGCTGAGGACCCCAGTGCAGGTCCAAAGGATGTTGCCGTGGCTAGACAGCTACCATCTGAGGCAGGAGGCAAGGGTGCTGCTTGATGGTTTCACCTTTGGTTTTGTTATGCCCTTTGTGCCACTTGACGGTTTGATGTTGTCAGGCAATCTTAAATCGGTTAGGGATAACGAGCTTCTGGTGGAGGAAAAATTGTTGAAGGAGGTGAAGTTGGGGAGAATGGCAGGCCCCTTTTCTGTCCCGCCTTTTGAGAACCTGCGGGTCTCTCCCCTGGGTTTGGTTCCAAAGAAGGAGTCGGGTAAGTTTTGTCTGATACATCATCTTTCATACCCAACAGGTGACTCTGTTAATGATGGTATTCCTCGGGAGGAGGTGGCAGTTTCTTACACTTCGACAAGGCGGTGCTTTCGGTTGAATAAAGGCGGTCCTGGGGCCTTTATGGCCAAGTCGGACATTCAGTCGGCTTTCCGCCTCCTCCCGGTGCATTCTGGTTCAAATTGGGTCATCCATTATTTGGATGATTTCTTGTTTGTAGGTTTGAAGGATTCTCCAGATTGCTTGTGGCTCCTTAACCTGTTTCCCCACTCTGCAGAGTATTTTGGTGTTCCGTTTTTGGCGGAGAAAACTGAGGGCCCTTCTCAATGGTTGACCTTTTTGGGTACTTTGATTGACACGGAGACCATGACCCACAGCCTCCCGGGCCGATAAATTGGAACGTTTGTAGGGTTTTCAGGACGTCACCAAAGATTTCCAGGTCCTTTTGCTGTTACGAGGATGGGGCAAGGAACCAGCCTGCAGGGATTCCCATAGACCTGTTTCGTTTGCGTTGTTGCAGTGTTTATGCATGGTCGCTGCTGACATATGCTCCTCATCCTCTGAGGCGTTATTGCTGCAGAGCAGTTTTGCGGTGGCTTTCTTTTGCGCGTTGCAGTGGAGTGAGTTAGTTGCTGCTTCTGGCCGAGCTCCGGCTAGTCTTGGTGAAAGTGACGTCCTGTTAGTCGGGGGCTTCGTCAAGGTGCATGATAAAAGATCAAAAACAGACATATATTGCGCCGGGTGTTGGTTGTCGGTGGATAAGGTGGGTGGCCCCTTTCGCCTGGTTCAATTACTGGGTAGTTTTATTGCGCAGCGTCCCAAAGCCCAAGCCTTTTTGTGCCATCAGGAGGGTCCCCCTCACCAAATTTCAGTTCACCTCACTCTTTAGGAAAGCACTGTCATTGGCAGGCTTTCGGTGACGGAGTATGTGACCCATCCTTTCCGGATAGGTGCTGCGGGGACAGAGGACGCTGCCATGCTTTCAGATGCGGATATCATGCGTATTGGCAGATGGAAGTCAGATTGTTTATGGCGTTATCTTCGTCCAAACTTGTTGCTGGACTAATTGGTTTTCTTTTGTAGGTTTCCCTCGGCCTAAGGTTTGGCGTGTTGGCCACTCGTATATATACTGGGCGGCATGTCGGGCCGCCATTCGCCCGGGAGGTCTGAATCTGGGCTTGGAGGGGTGTCAAGGGCCTTAAATTCTGCCGGAGGTGGTGGTGATCAGCAAGTCCTCCCCAGGCCCTACGGTCCTTGTGGTGCATGCTGGAGGAAAACACATGTGTTCGACACGGCTGGCCAAATTGATATCCGTGGTGGTGGTTTGGTCAGAGGTCGTGCTGTGTGTGATATGGGAGGATGCTGTTCACCTCCATGATATCGGCCACAGTGGTGGAATCTTGACCCTCTCGGCTTGTGGTTAAATCACCTGACGGACCAACTAGGACATGCCCCCGCAGAGGTGGGGCCAGGCATGCGAGGTGAAGTTAAGGGAAAGGGTCTGGGTTCCCCACAGATCGCTTATTAGTTATTGTTAATAATAAAGCTGTGGCCGACCCCCACCTTTTTTCTCCCAAACAGTGTTGTGTGTTGGTTTTTGGGGACGGGGGCATTATTTCTTGGTTAACCATTAGTACGGCCGGTCATGGTGTTCTTGGGTAGTAAGAGGGTCCATACACACATCTATCGTGTTCTATGGTAGTAAAAGTTTCGGTGTTGCCCTTGGTTTAGGGGTTTTTGGTCCAGTCATGCGGAGGCACATGCATAGAGCAGGGCTGGAAGTCTTGTCCTGTTGAAAGCTAAAGGTTGGAGTCAATTACATCCAGTGTAGACGATCAGACAAGACCTGGGGATGATACAAGTGTCCTGCACTGATAACGGGCAGCAAACTACAGGGCGAGGGAGAGATGTGGCCGTATCCACCCATAAGCTGCATTCAGGAAACAGTGGGGAGTATCACTGCGGGGAGGATCATCCTTGCTGCCTCCACAGTGGATCACTATGTACCTGTACATACTATGTGTCCTTTATACAGGATACTATATACTATACTGCGCTCTATGATCATACAACAGCGGGAGGATATTATATGACCATACACCGGGATGATATTATATGACCATACAACACCGGGATGATATTATATGGAGGTGAACAGCATCCTCCCATATCATACACGGCACGACCTCTGACCAAACCACCACCACGGATATCAATTTGGCCAGCCGTGTCGAACACATGTGTTTTCCTCCAGCATGCACCACAAGGACCGTAGGGCCCGGGGAGGACTTGCTGATCACCACCACCTCCGGCAGAATTTAAGGCCCTTGACACCTCCAGGACAGATCAGCAGTGGTGAAGCCCAGATTCAGACCTCCCGGGCGAAAGGCGGCCCGACGTGCCGCCCAGTATATATACGAGTGGCCGACACGCCAAACCTTAGGCCGAGGGAAACCTACAAAAGAAAACCAATTAGTCCAGCATAATGGATGATTCCTGATTTACTACGACTCCTGGTGGAAGAGGACAACTCCCAGCATCCCCGGTATAATCGTAGTAATGGCCGCACATAGTGGAAGACTCTTATTTTATCTTTAGAGACTCCGAGCAGTGATGGATGTGTTTTTGTTGCGTCTCCCCTCCCCACACCCTGCAGAGCATTACTCCAGGATTTTGTCCGCACAGCAGTGATGGGTCGGGGTTAATGGCTGACGGATCAGCTGGTCCTGCAGATATTTCTGTTGCATTACCTCCTGATGTGCGGATATGGAGGGGCTGACAAGGAGCTCGCACTAGAGATAAATGTTATTCCTACACTGGAGATCAAAATGAGAGAACAGCAGTGACCGGAGCACAGAGAAAGATTATACTGACATCTCCTGCAGGTCCTGGCAGTCACCAATCAGTAGGGAGAGCGCAGGACCTTACCACCAGTCACAGGACCTCGGCCCGGCAACAGGACCTCGACCCCGGCCACAGGACCTCGGCATCACGACCCCGGCCACAGCATCACAGCCCCGGCCACAGCATCACGGCCCCGGCCACAGGACATCATCCCCGGCCACAGGACCTCGGCCCCGGCCACAGGACCTCGGCCCCGGACCACAGGTAGACATGCGGCCGGTCCCGGGGGAAGAGAGAAGACAGGACATCGGCCCCCGGCCACAGCCACATCTGCCCCCGGCCAAGGACCTCGCCCCGGCCAAGACAACTCTCGCCACAGACCTCCCCCGGTCACAGGACCTCACTATTCTCTCACACGGCTCTGCAGGGATCGCTTCCACTCTTCTTCCAGTCTCTTCCACAGTTCTGTGACTGTTGTGGGTTTTGGGGCCAGATCTGTTGTCACTGAGGATTTTCCAAGGTTTTCTAGTAGGTTCAGATCAGGACTCCGGGCTGTGCCCATTTCATTCTTTCAATGCTTTACCCGTGTGTGACCGGGGGCAATGTCCTGCATGGAAACTGCTGCTGATTTAGTGAGAAGACACAGGGGACCACGTTGTGGAGACGGTTCTGATAGACTTTGTAGTCCTTCTGCCACTAACTGTATGAGAGGTCCAGCTCCTGCTGCAAAAACATTTTCCCCAACCCTGACACTTCCTCCACCGCCTGGCACTGACTTCCTTACACACTTGGGTTCAGTCTTGTCCCTGTTTGTTGACAAAATAACTGTCCCTCCGTCCGTGAGACCAAATGAGTTTGTCAACAATGAAGGAAATTAGCAGAGGTGCCCAGATATACCCCAATAACTTGTCTTTACAAGTATCTCATTTTTATTTTTGGTGCTTAGAGTATGTACAGTTTATGACGTTATCCTAACATACTGTCCATTTTAGCCATGTTTGGATCTATTCACAAAGGACTATGGACTCACAATGACCTTGACATTTAGGAGATTGTGTGTTGTTCGGTAATTTTGATCTCCAGTGTATATATCATGAAGAAGGGTCAGTTACTGAGGCTCATGCACACAGAGGCATATACACTATAGAAAGTAATACGTCCGCGTATATGGCGGTACTTTTTAATGGATTTGGCATCATTTCTCCTCGGCTGGATTCCATATTACGGCACATATATACGGCACATATTACGGCACAGTGCGAGCCATATATACGGTACATATATACGGCACAGTGCGGGACATATATACGGCACATATATACGGCACAGTGCGGGACATATATACGGCACATATATACGGCACAGTGCGGGACATATATAAGGTACATATATACGGCACATATATACGGCACAGTGCGGGACATATATAAGGTACATATATACGGTACAGTGCGGGACACATAGATCTATATTGTTCTTCTATTGTTTCTTCCCCATATAGTCAATACTATAAGATCGGCGCCTGCATAGATTTTGCATGTTGAGCCTCTGTGTCCGACCTAACAGACACCCACATTGTACCCCCCCCCCCTCCCCCCCCACCCCCATTAATTTCCATCCTATGCCTCCTGACCCCGAAAACAAGCACTCATGAGGGTCATTGTCTGCTATCTGGTCCTGATCTATGGTGAGTGTGATGGCTGTAACTATTATATTGGTGTGAATATGTCCTAGGCGCTCACGGCTGGTCATGTGTCACACGGGTGTTTTGGCCGCCAACACGGATGGCAAGTAGATATTCCTTGTCCACCACTGAGTCACCGCTGTGGCCAATTGGTCCACGTTTTAGGGCTAGCGATCTGACATATATAAGGTCAGTGTTGGCTGTGTGTAAGGCTGTATACAATCCTAGGAGAGTGGTTTGTATATATGTCTGATCCTCTCTGCTTCGCCCGCTACTTTATGTGTGACATGAGTGATTTGTATGTAGACCGGGTACATCAATGGACCAGATGGAGCATCCGAGATCCTCCATGGTTCTATCTAAGAACCAAACCCAGATCAGCATGGTTTCGCTATTCACACACTCCCTGGCTAGGCTGTTCCATCCCATTCGTGTATAACGCAGGAATAACGCTGAAGGATGCATGTTAGTGGCGTGGTCCCTAGCTGGCCGACCGATATGGAACTTTTTGTCATTTACAGTCAATGTCCCATGGAGCAGCGGATGGAGACACAGACGACTGCTCTATTATCCTGCTTACTTGCCCAGGCAATGTGCTCATGGAGGCACTAGAGGCACAGATACCACTATGTACCTCTCATACCCCGCCTCCGCTGGGCTCCTACAAGCTTGTGTATTCCCCGCAGTGATGTCTCGGTCCACTATAGGACAAGATTCAGGCGGACTTCCCCACCTAAGAAGGTGTACCTTTAGGAAATCAGTCTGACCCGTCGATGCAAGCTAAGGGGCATTACCTTAGTGAGCGGAAACCTCTAATCTCCTGACCCATAATAAAACACAACAAATTATCAGATCTTGTGGATATGTCTCTTCCACCTCATTCTCCAGGCCTCAGCCGATTTCACTTTGCCGTCCAGGGGTTGATACTGGTGTAAATTGTTCACCATGACTTGTGTCTGGGGAATGACCCCCCCTTTCTTACACGACTATATAATATGACCCCTCTATCACTGCCCTATAAACCTGCCCTATAGCTGTTTCTCCTGATCCTGCTCCCTATAAGACGAACTGGAGGAGAAACTCGAGGTAAGGGGGCGACTGTCAGGACGAACGCGTTCAATACAAATGACCTTAGAACCTGTTCCAGCTGGATATAGTATGTATATAATGTAATATGGTGTATATCTGTATATCGTATGTATATAATGTAACATTGGGAATGAATACATATCTATGGCTACAATTAGTACTAATGTATTCCCTGTCTACGGTCGTTCCTTGTTGTCTCGCCTTATGTCCTGCACTGTTCCTGCCTTCTCATGTCTGCGGTTCTTTCTCCTGTCTCTCTGATGTTGTCGGTACTGCCTCTCTCTTGGTCTGTCTCTAGTCTCTTCGGGTAGTCTACATCGTCTCTGGTTGGCATAGTGTGTACTCTGTATACTGGGTTTTCTCACCTGTTTGGTCTTCTTCACTAGATAGGCTCGCTAGAATCTATAGTGTCTCATGTCCTGTATGTCTCTTGTTCTCGGTACTCTGGGTCATACTGATCTCCTGTTACTGGTCTGTCTCTCCTGTCCCTTTCTCTGGTACTTCTATCCTTCTCTGTCGCTGTACTATACTTCTCCTGTCTCTGGTTCTATGTCTCCTGTCTCTTGGTCTGTGTTACTGCATACTGCCTGCTATGTACTCGCCTGTCATCTAGTTCCTATCATAACTCTCTGTATCGTCTGTCTGTCTTCTTGTCCTGTCTCTACCTGTCTCGGTACTGTCTCACTCCTCTTCCTCCTCCGTCTCTGGTCCTTCTCTCCTGTCTACTGGTCTGTTCGTATCCTATGTCTCTGGTCTGTCCTCTCTGTCTATGGTCTGTCTCTACTTACTCCTGCTCTCTGGTCGTCGCACTAATGTCTCTGCTGTCTGTCTCGCCTGTATCATGTCTCTAGGTCGTGCTCTCATCGCTGTCTTGGTCTGTCTCTCCTGTCTCCTTCTCTTGTCCTGTCTCTCCTGTCTCGGGTCGTGTTCTCCTGTCTCTGTCCTGGTCGGTCTCGTCCTGTCCTCTGTTGTCTCTCCTGTCTCCTGTATCTGGTCTGGTCTCTCCTGTCTCTGCTCCTGTCGACTCCTCGTCTCCTAGTCTCCTGGTACTGTCTCTCCTGTCTCTGCTCTGTCCTCCTCCTGTCTCTCCGTCTGTTTGTGTTTTGCGGCCGGCGCTCTCCCGCTTGGCCCTCGCTCTCTCGTGTTGTCGCTGGGAATGACGCACAGATCTTCCTAGGGTGTGTGGGTGATGTGACGTCCGCGCTCCTCTGGTGTCCACGTGCGGGGACAAATCCCATGGGTGAAAGCCGTAAAGCGATATTCCAGCGCAGCGTCCTGTTTCGCTTTCTTTCCTCTCTAATATGCACGCTTGGCAATGTAGCCTTCAAAAAGACAGAGGGATAAGATTTTTAAGGTCCAGCTGCAATCCATGGAGAACAAGGGTGTGAAGGTCTAGTACCACACATTTCACGTGGTCACGTGATCCAGACATTGACATAGAGCCCCCCCCAAAAACTATAGACGGTGAATAAGTATTGTTCCTGGAATCTGTGTAAGCTTATCTAGTAAGCAGCAGAACTGTTATAATGCCTTTATATTTTGCTGAATTGTGGCTGGACTTGGGCATCAGCAGGTGGGAGATGTCCTCACACTGCTGTTTTTCCTTTAAATCAGCATTAAATACTTTCCCAGCCTCAATGTTCGTTGGTCAGCTGTGAACAGAGATATCCCTCACAGTCCAATACACCCCAGCACTCCAAGTCCCCAGCTACATCCCGGAATATAACCTCATTTTCACAGTCCAGCTGCTACTAAATACACATTGGGTTTGGTTCCATTGATATCCAGGAGCCATAATTTAACAACAACCAAACACTGCTGGCTTAACACTGCTCATAGACTAAATGACTACCTGCATTTGTGGACAACCCGTTAAGTGTCAGTGTAGTTTGTACCCAAATGTTTGCATGACAACAGCAATTATGATAATATAGAACAGTGGTTACACAGATCACCCTGCCATAGTACACAGGACACTGCCCTAGTACACAGGACCTGCACATAGTACACGCACCTAGCTACAGCAGGACACTGCACATAAGTACACAGGACCTGCACATAGTACACAGGACCACTGCACCTATTACACACTGCACAGGGTACAACACCCTGTACATATCAACAACCTGCCATAGGTATAGAAGGCACACTGCACTATACACAAGGCACTGCGGCATATACACAAGGCACTCTCTAGTACACATGGACCCTAGCACACAGAGTACAACAGACACTGCACTAGTACACATGACACTGCACATAGTACACAGGACACATGCCATATTACACAGACACTCGCACATAGTACACAGGACACTGCACATAGTACACAGGACACTGCACATAGTACACACTGCACATGGTACACACCCTGTACATAGTACACCCTGCACATAGTATAGAGGACACTGCACATAATACACAAGGCACTGCACATAGTACACAAGGCACTGCACATAGTACACATGACACTGCACATAGTACACATGACACTGCACATAGACAAACCACAGGACACTTGCACATAGGTCACCCCCAACCTGCACATAGTATAACACCCTGCCCATAGTAACAAAACCCTGCAATAGTACAACACCGGGGCACATGTACAAACCCTGCACATAGTACAAAAACCCGGCACATATATACAAAAACAAACCAGCCCCCTCGCCAACTGTCGACTGGAACCGCCGCATCCTGCACTGTAAGAAACACCCCTGCACATAGTACACCCCGCACATAGTACACACCTGCCCAAGACCATTGCCTAGTACAGATTGCCATAGTACAGCCCCCTGCACATAGACACACCCTGCACAAGTACACACCCTGCACATAGTACACCCCTGCACATAGTACACCCCTGTCCCATATTACACACCCACTGCACATGTACACACCCTGCACATAGTAAACCACTGAACAGGTACACAGGAACACTGCACATAGTACAACTGCCACATAGCACACACTGCACATAATACACTCCCCTCTGCCATAGTACCACACTGCACATAGTACAACACCCCCTTCACATATTACAACCCCCTGCACTACCCACATAGTACACCCCCTGTACATATACACCCTGTACATAGTACACACCGCCTGCACATAGTACCACACCCTGCACATAGTACCACACACTGCAAATATACAACACCCTGCACTAGTACACGACCCTGCCATAGTACCCACGAACATATTACAACATCAACCCTGCCATAGTCACAGCACTGCACATAGTACCACTGCACATACTTACACCTTCACATAGTACACACCCCTGCACATAGTAACATGCACTAGTACACACTGCACATAGGACACAACACCTGCACATCGTACACACTGCACATAGTACACACTGCATCATAGTACAACCACTAAACATGTTACACAGGCCACTGCAGCTAGCACACCCTGCACATAGCACACCCCGCACATAGTACTACCCTAAACCATAGTACACACACTGCACATACACACACACTTGCACAAAAAATAGTACACCCCCTGCACATAGTACACCCCTGCACATGTACACCCCTGCACAAAGATCAAAATACACATCCCCCCCTGCACATAGTCCACCCCCCCCTGCACATATACAACAAACCCCCCTGCACATAGTACCACGAACCCCCCTGCACAATAGTAGCACCCCCCTGCACATCAATACAACCCCCTGCACATAGTACACCCCCTGCACATAATACACACCCTGCACATAGTAACACACCATGCACATAGTACAACCCTCCTGCACATAGTACACCCCTCCTGCACATAGTACACCCTGTACATAGTACACAGGACACTGCACATAGTATACACTGAACATAGTACACAGTCACAAACAGCAATAGCACCACCCCCCCCTCACATGTACACTCACTGCAATATAAAACAAACACCACACAACACCCCCCTGCCATATTACACACGCACCTATTACAACAACCACTGCACATAGTCAACACCACCCCCGCATGCAAATAGTACAACCCTGCAAATAGTACACCCTGCACCTAGACACCCCCCTGCAAATAGTACAGCACTGCACTGTAACCCCACTTGCAAATAGTACACACTGTAAAACTGACATACGTACACCTGCCATAGTACACCCCCCTGCACATAGTACAACCCCCTCCTGGCCACATAGTATCACCCCCCTGCACATAGTACCAACCCCCTGAAACATCCCCCTTGGCACAAGTACACACAACCCCCTGCAACACAAGCCCAAGAGACACCCCTGCACATAGTACACACCCGCTGCCTCATAGTACACCACACCCCTGCACATAGTAACCACCACGCAATAGTACACCCCCTGCACTATACACCCCCTGACAATGTACACACCCTGCACATAGTACACAGGAGCCCGCACATCCTCACAGGAGCCTGCACATGATTACACACTGCACAGAGTAAATCTGCACATAGTACCACGCACATAGTACAACTGCACAGTAACACCCCCCTGCACATAGTACAACCCCCTGCACATAGTACACCCCCTGCACACAGTACACCCCCTGCACATAGTACCACCCCCTGCACATATAAACACTGAATATACACCCCTCACATTGTACACCCCTGCACATAGTAACATGAAGCCTCCTGCACACATAGTACAAACCCCCCTGCAACAATTACACACTGCACTCGTACACACCTGCACCACCTTATGACGTACAACCCCCTGCCATAGTACACAGGAGCCTGCACATAGTACACATAACCCCCCCCCTGCAACATAGTACACACATGCCCATAACACCCCCCTGCACATAGCCAGTACACACTGCACATAGTCACACGAACATCCCCCTGCACATAGTACACCAGGGCTCAATAGTACGCCCCCTGCAATAGTACACACTGCAATAGTACACACTGGCACATAGTACACCCCCTGCACATAGTAAACACACTGCACATAGTACACCCCGCACTGTACCCCCTGCACTAAGTACACACCCCCTGCACATAGTACCACCCCCACATAATACAACAACCTCACATCTACGTAAGAATCCCCCTGCCATAGTACAGTGCCACTGTCACCCATAGTACACACTGCACATAGTAACACACCCTGCACATAGTACACTATACAGACCCCCCATGCAATAGTACACCCCTCAACATAGTACACAGGAGCCTCAATAGTACACCCCCTGCACATAGTACACCTGCACATATACCCCCTGCACATGTACACCCCCTGCACATAGTACACCCCCTGCACATAGTACACACTGCACATAGTACAACCCCCTGCACATGTAACACCCCTGCACATAGTACACATCCCTTACACATAGTACATCAGTGACACTGACATAGTACACCCTGCACATAGACACACACTGCACATATACACACCCCTGCACATAGTACACCACCCCCCTGCACATAGTACACACTGCACATAGTACACTCCCCCTGCACATAGTACCCACTGCACATAGTACACCACTGCACATAACTAACAACACACACTACACATAGTACACACTGCACATAGATACACACTGCATAGTACACCCCCTGCACCTAGTACACCCCCTGCACATAGTACACACCCCCTGCACATAGTACACACTGCACAAGTACAACCCCCTGCACATAGTACACACCTGCAACATAGTAAACCTGCACAGTACACACCTGCACATAGTACACCCCCTGCACATAGTACACACTGCACATAGTACTCAGGACACTGCATAGTAAACCCCCTGCACATAAAACACACTGCACATAGTACACACCCCTGCACATAGTACACACTGCACATAGTACAGCCCTGCACATAGTACACACTGCACATACAACAAGCCACATGTGCGACACTAGACACACTAGCTACACATAAAACACTGCACATAGTACACACTGCACATCAGTACACCCCCCTGCATAGTACAGCCCCCTGCACATCTAACACCCTTGCACATAGATAACAAACACCCCTGCACATAGTACACACTGCAAAAGTAAACCCCCTGCACATAGTACCCCTGCACATAGTACACTGCTGCCATATAACACCTCCCTGCACATAGTACACCCGACCCTCACATAGTACACCCCCTGCACATAGTAAACACGACATAGTACACCCCCCTGCACATAGTACACCCCCCTGCACATAGTACAACCCCCTGCACACGCACTACACCCCTGCACATGAGTACACCCCCCTACAGCACATAGAGTACACCCCCCTGCACATAGTAACACACCCCCTGCACTAGTACACCCTGCCATAGTCATACAGCCCTCCTGCAACAGTACACCCCTGCACATAGTACAACGCAGTCGCCTGCACATAGTACACGCCCCCTGCACATAGTACACACCTGCACATAGTACACACCCCTGCACCATACACATACTGACCCTCACTAGTACAAACCCCTGCACATAGTACACACCGCACATAGTCACCCCCTGCACATAGTACACACATGCACATAAGTACACCCCCCTGCACATAGTACACGAGAAACACCCACCTTCACATAGTACACCCCTGCACATAGTACAAAAGTCACCCCTGCACATAAGTACAAAAACCCCCTGCACATAGTACACACCCTGCACAGTACACACCCTGCACATAGTACACAGGAGCCTGCACATAGTACACCCCCTGCACATAGTACACACTGCCTAGAAAGTACAACACCCTGCACATAGTACACCCCCTGCATATAGTCACCCCCTGCATATAGCACACTGCTCGCCATAGTACACATCACTGTACACAGAGTACACACCCCCATGCACATAGTACACACCACTGGCAAGCACTCCACCAATACCCCCCAGACAAACCCCCTGCACATAGCACCACCTGCACATAGTACACACCCTGCACATAGTACAACCCCTGCACATGTACACCCCCTGCACATAGTACAGACCGGACACTGCACATAGTACACCACCTGCACATAGTACACCTTGCACTGTTCTGAGTATATGTTCGGCTCTGTGTATATCTGGGCATGACTACAGCTCAGTGATGTGGAGGGTGACTTACCACTTCTAATTCTTTCCTCGCTGCCACCATTTCCTCTGTGCTGAACGCTTGGGGTATTTCTTCCTCTCTTGCATGGTCTGGATGTTCTGTTTGATGCGCTGATCCAGTCTGAGGTCTAGCGGCTCTATGCACATAAAATAAGAAAGATGACTATAAGTGATACAAGGTGGAGAGCGGCACAGAGCCCCCGCCCTGCAATTTACTGACTGCATGCGCCTGCGTTGTCTGGCTCCCTTCATCCTCAGGGTTACATGGTGGGAATTACCATATGTAGTTCACATTGTGCAGGATACAATGAAGGTGACAGGCGTGGGAACAGCCAGACATGTTTCTCATGTGCATTTGGGTCCGTGCCCGTGTTCCAGGTGACGCCACTGCGATTCGGTGGACCCCGATGAGGTGCACATTATACCCCTAGTATGGACACCTGCTGGTTATACACAACCTCTCTTTCTCCATTTCTTGCACAGACCTCGGCATCGGGTCCTGCTTTTCGGCTGAGGGACTATTCTTATTTGGGATGTGTCCAAATCGGAGCGAATGAGGAGGCAATGGGCACTGGCGGGTGAAGTGACAGGAAGGTCAGTAAGAAGAGCAAGATGTCCACAGGTCCTGGGAAAGCCATAGGAAGGATGTACACAATGCCGATATATATACAAAACTGTGTAAAATATCAGAAAACATTCTGCAGGAAACCAGGACAACCTGAAAGGGGTATTAAAACCTTGACGTCCCAGGTTATTAATAGCAGATCAGTGGGGTCTGACAACCAGCACCAGCCACCAGCCACACCAATGAAGAGGTAATGGTGCTCCAGGTTTGCACCGGGAAAAAGGAGAGGTTTACCACCCTTCCTCCACACTGGACAAACTTTGATCAAACTCAGGAAACCATTTGCACTCGTCAAGTTGTTTTTATGTTTCTAGATCATAAAGTCCATGTAGAGCCGCATCCACTACACATAAGATTGGGGCTGATCTTACTGGTAGTCCTTGGTATTTACTCTATAACCGGGGTCGCTACCTCTGAAGAAGTTTCTAAAGTCTCAGTGGACAGCTCACTAACAATGGCACCACAGCACAGTCACAGGCAGTGAGGGCAGTGGTCAGGGAACAAGTCAATGATCAGGGCAGGTGGTCAGGGAACAAGTCAATGTCAGGGGGAGTGTCAGGAACAAGTCAATGTCAGGTGCAGTGGTCAGGCAGGACAAGTCAATGTCAGGGCAGTGGTCAGGGAACAAGTCATGTCAGGGAGTGGGTCAGGGAACAAGTCAATGTCAGGCAGTGGTCAGGGAACAGACAATTCAGGGCAGTGGTCAAGGAACAAGTCAATGTCAGGGTCATGGTGCAGGGAACAGACAATGTCAGGGCAGGGTGTGTCAGGGAACAAGTCAATGTCAGTGAGCAGTGGTCAAGGAACAAGACATGTCAGGCAGTGGTCAAGGAACAAGACAATGTCAGGCAGTGGTCAAGGAACAATCAATGTCAGGGTCAGTGGTCAGGGAACAAGACAATGTCAGGGCAGTGGTCAGGAACAAGACAATGTCAGGGCAGTGGTCAGGGAACAAGTCAGAGTAGTCAGTGTCAGGACAGTCATGTCAGGCATGGTCAGAGAACAAGTCAATGTCAGGCCAGTGGTCAGGAACAAGTCAATGTCAGGGCAGTGGTCAGGGAACAAGTCATTCAGGGCAGTGGTCAGGGAACAAGTCAATGTCAGGTCAGTGGTCAGGGAACAAGTCAATGTCAGGGCAGTATGGTCAGGGGCACAAGACAATGTCAGGCAGTGGTCAGGGAACAAGACTGTCAGGTCAGTGTCAGGACAGTAGCAGGGCGGTCAAGGAACAAGTACAGTGCAGGGCAGTGGTCAAGGAACAAGTCAATGTCCGGTCAGTGGTCAGGAAACAAGACAATGTCAGGGCAGTGTCAAGGAACAAGACAATGGTCAAGGTCAGTGGTCAAGGAACAAGTCAATGCAGGCAGGTGTCAAGGAACAAGACAATGTCAGGGCAGTGGTCAAGGAACAAGTCAATGTCAGGGCAGTGGTCAGGGAACAAGACAATGTCAGGGCAGTGGTCAAGGAACAAGTCAATGTCAGGGCAGTGGTCAAGGAACAAGTCAATGTCAGGGCAGTGGTCAAGGAACAAGTCAATGTCAGGTCAGTGGTCAGGGAACAAGTCAATGTCAGGGCAGTGGTCAGGGAACAAGTCAATGTCAGGTCAGTGGTCAAGGAACAAGACAATGTCAGGTCAGTGGTCAGGAACAAGTGAAAGTCAGGGCAGTGGTCAAGGAACAAGTCAGGCAGGGCAGTGGTCAAGGAACAAGTCAATGTCAGGGCAGTGGGGTCAAGGACAAGTCAATGTCAGGGCAGTGGTCAGGGACAAGTCAATGTCAGGGCAGTGGTCAGGGAACAAGTCAATGTCAGGTCGGTCAAGGAACAAGACAATGTCAGGGCAGTGGTCAAGGAACAAACAATGTCAGGTCAGTGGTCAGGGAACAAGTAAATCAGGGCAGTGGTCAGGAACAGTCAATGTCAGGGCAGTGGTCAAGGAACAAGTCAATGTCAGGGCAGTGGTCAAGGAACAAGACCAATGTCAGAGGCAGTTGGTCAAGAACAAGTCAATGTCAGGGCAGTGGTCAGGAACAACAATGTCAGGGCAGTGGTGCAAGGACAAGTCATGCAGGTCAGTGTCAGGAACAAGTCAATGTCAGGGCAGTGGTCAAGGAACAAGTCAATGTCAGGTCAGTGGTCAAGGAACAAGACAATGTCAGGTCAGTGGTCAAGGAACAAGTGAAAGTCAGGGCAGTGGTCAAGGACACAAGTCAATGCCAGGGCAGTGGTCAAGGAACAAGTCAATGTCAGGGCAGTGGTCAAGGAACAAGACAATGTCAGGGCAGTGGTCAAGGAACAAGACAATGTCAGGGCAGTGGCAGTGGGAACAAGTAACACTGTTCGTGGCAGGGTGTCAAGAGAACAAGTCAATGTCAGGGGCAGTGTGGCAAGTGTAACAACACAATGACAGGGCAGCTGTGTTCGAATGGAAGTTGGCCAAAGATTCGTACTGGTACGGGACAAGAGTGGTCAAGGCACAGGTCAATGTCAGGTAGTGGTCAAGGTAACAAGACATGTCAGGTCAGTGGTCAAGGAAAGTGAAAGTCAGGGCAGTGGTCAAGGAACAAGTCAATGTCAGGGCAGTGGTCAAGGAACAAGACAATGTCAGGGCAGTGGTCAAGGAACAAGACAATGTCAGGTCAGTGGTCAAGGAACAAGTCAATGTCAGGGCAGTGGTCAAGGAACAAGACAATGTCAGGGCAGTGGTCAAGGAACAAGTCAATGTCAGGGCAGTGCTGAAGGAACAAGTCAATGTCAGGGCAGTGGGTGTTCACTTGTCACAGTAATCTGGTCTGAGGTCAGAGGAGTAGAAACAGGCAGAGGTCAGGACAAGCGGGACCATCAGATAACCAGGGGCGTTTACCATTCACATGTTCTTAGGAACTAGAAAATGTGCAAATACATTTTCCAGGATGGGACAGGGAAGCATTGCCTCTTAGCTACCTTGTAACGCAGTCCCCTTAACATCAAGCATGACTTTCAGGAAGCCTAATAATATGATGTGGGATCAAAGCTAAAACCAGTCTATTCCAGGAGGAGCCGATTCCCAGCTGTAGATGGCGCTGTTATAATTCCGCATTGCGGTACGTGCTTGGCGCACCACTTCCTATTCAGGCGCACGCACGGTCGCGGGCATGGAGCGCCAAGCACGTACCGCGATGCGGTGAACCTACTTCCTATATAAAGATTAATAAAGTGTTTAAACGCTTTACATCTGTTTAAGAACATAAGGAAGATAAGCGCCGGCACCAGCGCACCCTGACCTGGTGCACAGTATTTGTGGCTTAGAAGCCCTATCCGAAGTGGAGCAGAGAGGAGTCACTTTTAGAGGCTGTAGGGGGTGTCACATCAGATGCCCCTATCTTTAGTTCTATAGGACCTAGAATTCCAGAAGGATCCGGCGCTTCCATCAGGACGGGATAACGGGATGTGACTGGCGGTGGTGACATAAGGTCTTGTCCTTGTATAAATCATCTCCCGAGTCCCGGCCTTCAGCGGCAGAACGCGATCATCAATGTAGATTTACGGCAGCTCCGCGCACATCAAGGCCGCAGCCAATACTCAGTTATTACCACATATTGTGCGATATTCTTAGAGAAAGGGGAGAATGTGATGAAATACAATCTGGCATTTTTGAAGAGCAAAAAATAGCAAAATAAGCGGCAGAAACATTATAATAGAAAAGTCACCGAAAACCACGGCGACAAATATTATTACGTAGAAAATGACAGAAGATCGTCTCGCCGTAGTTTTGTGAAAATCATTTTTAAAAAGCCGCATGTACTGACATATCTAAAAGGGGATGTCTGGTTTTAGACCTTTGCTGGTAAAGTGATTGGCTGCAGCAGTCATGTGATATCCTATAATTAGTGTGTGAGCTGTGATTGGCTGCAGCAGTCATGTGACATCATCAGTGTGTGAGCTGTGATTGGCTGCAGCAGTCATGTGATATCCTATAATTAGTGTGTGAGCTGTGATTGGCTGCAGCAGTCATGTGACATCATCAGTGTGTGAGCTGTGATTGGCTGCAGCAGTCATGTGATATCCTATAATTAGTGTGTGAGCTGTGATTGGCTGCAGCAGTCATGTGACATCATCAGTGTGTGAGCTGTGATTGGCTGCAGTTAGTCACGTGATATCCTATACTTAGTGTGTGAGCTGTGATTGGCTGCAGCAGTCATGTGACATCATCAGGATGGACTACAACCTCTGCACATGGGCCAACACCAGTTTTTTTTAAAGGGGCGACACTGAAGTGTTTCTGCATTAATTGCACAGTCATGTAATAACTTATCCGCCGCATTTCTACACAAATGAACCCTTTGCTGAAGGGTGAAGCGATGCGCACCATGGTGAGTGACAGTCGGGGGAAGGTCTTTCTAAGATGTTACAAGTTCTAATTATTCTTCAAGGTGTGATCCAAACACAATGTTAATAGAATCTATTGTTCTTCCAGTTGTATTTGTATGTATTAGATCATTGCTCTTCCACCACTTGTAGCTTTTGCAGCTGCTGCCTGACACTGAGCGCTCAGATTACACTTGTGTCTGGAGCTCAAGAAGCCGAATGTCAGGGACAAATCCAGGAGTAACCAGAAACTGCCGGGCCCATAGCAGGGGGGTGGTGCAGCTATTCAATAAGGACAATGGGGTCATTTATTAGGGTGTCAACGCCCTAAAGTAATCGGAATTCAAGCTTATTGTGAGCATTCGTGATTATTTATCCCAATTACCCCAATCATGCAAGGGGTGGGTATGGCTGGCAGGGACTGGAAGGTTGGGGGTGGGTGCAGGGAGTGGGCGCAGCCGCCGGCGTCCCAACCCCCCTTTCCGTAAAAAATAACGGAGGCCTAATGGAAGTGATGACAACTTGTGTTCTAAACACTAACAATGGAGACGAAAACTGATCTGCTTTTGTTGTCGCCCCTTTTTTCAGTCTTTTATCATCACCTCACATTTTGCACCCCGCAAGCTAAAAGTGTTGCTTAGGCTTTAAGGGCGCGTTCACACGTTGTGT
The DNA here is from genome assembly GCA_019512145.1 of Engystomops pustulosus. Lineage (NCBI taxonomy): Eukaryota > Metazoa > Chordata > Amphibia > Anura > Leptodactylidae > Engystomops > Engystomops pustulosus. The sequence goes on from WNYA01000850.1 coordinate 42,413, forward strand.
TTTGGTTGCGTTTTCATTGCGTTTGAAACGCATATACATCAGCTGATGAGAGGAGATTTGCCTAATTACATTACCGTTTACGATACGTTTTGTAAACTGAAATGTTAACAGTGATGTAATTCGGCAAATCACCTCTCTTCAGCTGTTGTGTATGCGTCTCAAACGCAATGAAAACGCAGGCCAAAACGCAACGTGTGAACGCGCCCTCAAGGGAACTTGTCACCAGATTTTCACCCATTATACTAGCAGCACCTTCTGGTAGGGGATGAAATATCCTTTCTATGGGTGATGGCACACATATGCGTTTTCAATGCGTTTTTAAGCAAAACGGGCCAACAACGGATTGAAAACGCATAGGTGTGACATCACCCTATGTGAAATCTCACATGTTTATCAAAAAAAATCTCCCACAAAGTCACGTGAAAATGAGCAGAGAAGAGTTACATTTAGAGGCTGCGATATAGGCCCCTATATCCGGTAGAACCTAGAACATGCCGTGGGAGTCATATGAAAGGAAATACCAAAAATAATAAGTCATGTAAAAATGAGCAGAGAAGAGTCAGATTTTGCATGAGATGAGTCAAGTTTATATATCTAGTCCTGCAGATCACAAGCCTAATCTTTAGTCTAAACTAAACTAAATCTTTAGTGAGCATCATGTTTCATCTCATGTTTCATTTCATGTTTCATTTGCTATAGAACAATAGGAACTAATCCAAGGGAAAATATGACTCTTCTTTGCTCACTGTCTCATGACTTTTGGGGATGTTTTTTAATAGGTAAATGGATGAGATTTCACATAGAAGATGGAATTCTAGAAAGAACATTTCACCCCCTGAGGGGGCTGCTAGTTTAAAGGGCACCTGTCATCAGGTCTCTGTCACTAGTCCTGTCACCTCTACCTGTTGGAGCAGCTCACAAGGATCCCATCCCAGCCTTTATCTAGTCATCTCATACATTAATCATTATAAAATCATCTATTCTTTATTATGTAAATGAGGCTGGTCACATGGTCAGAGGCAGTGATGTCACCCCTGTTACCCCTCCCCTCTCCTCCCCCTGCTCATGTCTGTGTGTAATGTATAGTAAAGCATGGCTAGTGTCTGTGCTGCATCTGCTGACATGCTGCATCCTCCTAATACACAGAGACACAGACATCAGCTACACATGAATCTGACATGTTCTGCTGTAACATGGCTGCCTGGAGCTGCTGTACCTGTCCTATACACACACACACACACACACACAGGCTGCAGGGGGCGTGGCCACCAGCAGCAGGAAGCACATCATTATACAGCCTCACATCATTATACAGGCTGTCAGTCATGCACTGGGGGTGTGGCTGTGCCTCCCACTCATGAATAGAGTGGACAGCTTGAATATGCTAATGCTTCATTGGACATTTCACAGGTCATTTGCATACAGCTTAAGGACCTCATTGCTTAGGGTTACAGGCATGTAGAGGGACAATGAAGGGATAGAGGCAATGCTCTCTAATGGCAGTTTATGAAAATATATTTAGTTTAGGGGGGTTATTTTGCATGACGGGTTCTCTTTAATGGGGTAAAATCCGGGGACAGGGTCCCTTAACCGTGAAGAGTTTGTCTGGAAGTTGATATACAGGGCTGCTCCTTCCATAAACAGCGCCACACCTGACCGTGGCTAGTGCTGGTATTGCAGCTCGCCTGTATAGAGCTTGTGTGCAGTACCAGGCACTGCCCGTTCTGACTTTGAAGGGAAGCGGCCATGTTTCACTGCCTTTGGACAACCTATTTGTTTTATTTCCTCTATGTATCCGGCATCACTCGGTGACAATGTGGTGTCAGTGTGTCCCTCGCTGCTGCATCGCTGCTTGTCCTATCTGCAGGAGAAATGTCAGGGAGTGACCTCCGACCTCCAGCAATCCCTGATACCACAGCGCCCTCTGCTGGCCACGCCTGGTCCCTGCATGGGTCACACTGAGCTCTCTAATACCTGGCGGTGATTTTCTGACCTCTTCTTGCCTCTCGCTTTCTGGTCTTGCATGAGCTTGCTCTGCTTTTGCCAGTCTTTGAGAAGTTCTTGGTTCCTTAGAGGGAAAAAAAATAAAGACGGTGTTAAATTATTACCCAAAATCTTGTCCCTGTGACTAAGGCGCCTGATGCGAGTGCACTCACTTGCTTCTGGCTCAGTGTATTATGGGCCGTGGCTCCGGAAATAAACAGGATTTTCCTACCTGTTTCCCCTATAACAGGACAGGGACATCCCCCGAGTGGCTGCCATTGCTCCATGATTTGGGCTGCATAGTCCCAGTACAGTAATTTGGGCTGCATAGTCCCAGTACAGTAATTTGGGCTGCATAGTCCCAGTACAGTAATTTGGGCTGCATAGTCCCAGTACAGTAATTTGGGCTGCATAGTCCCAGTACAGTAATTTGGGCTGCATAGTCCCAGTACAGTAATTTGGGCTGCATAGTCCCAGTACAGTGGGAATATTCCCTATCCGGACAATCTCACCTCTGCTTCTCCAGAGCCAGGGCCAGACGCTCCTTCTCCTCCGCCTGTCTGTCGGCTGCCGACTTTCTTCTCTCTACATTTCTATCAACATTTAAAAAAAAAAAAAAAAGCAGAATAAGTTTGGGATTTCTGGAGAGGAGGCCGGCAGTGGTGAAGGATGGAATTACTCCATACCCAGCGATGCAGACAGCCGTATCTGCAACACAAAACCTAATAATATAAAATACTCAAAAAAACATAACAACTCGTTACTGAAACTGTGATCCCAGGAGTCTGTATTTCTTATAAGAAAATCACTGATCTTAGTAACGATGGTAAGAACAAAGTGTAACCCCTAGAGGTCCCGGATAAATAGCGATTGTATAGAAGAAGCAGAACACCTTTTACAGCGCCGCATCTCCTGCGTGGTCCATGTCTGGTACCGCAGCTCCCTGCATGGTCCATGCCGGTCGGATTAACCGCACAGCTCCTGGTGGTCCATGTCTGGTACCGCAGCTCCCTGCATGGTCCATGTCTGGTACCGCAGCTCCCTGCATGGTCCATGTCTGGTACCGCAGCTCCCTGCATGGTCCATGTCTGGTACCGCAGCTCCCTGCATGGTCCATGTCTGGCACCGCAGCTCCTGCGTGGTCCATGTCTGGACCGCAGCTCCTGGTGGTCCATGTCTGGTACCGCAGCTCCCTGCATGGTCCATGTCTGGTACCGCAGCTCCTGCGTGGTCCATGTCTGGTACCGCAGCTCCCTGCATGGTCCATGTCTGGTACCGCAGCTCCTGCATGGTCCATGTCTGGCTACACGCAGCTCCCTGTGGTCCATGTCTGGTACCGCAGCTCCTGCATGGTCCATGTCTGCACCGCAGCTCCTGCGTGGCATGTCTGGCACCGCAGCTCCTGCGTGGTCCATGTCTGGTACCGCAGCTCCTGCATGGTCCATGTCTGGTACCGCAGCTCTGCATGGCCATGTCTGGTTAACGCAGCTCCTGCATGGTCCATGGTCTCGGTACCGCAGCTCCCTGCATGGTCCATGTCTGGTACGCAGCTCCCTGCATGGCCATGTCTGGTAAGCAGCTCCCTGCATGGGTCCATGTCTGGTACCGCAGTCCCTGCATGGTCCATGTCTGGTTACCGCAGCTCCTGCATGGTCAGGTCTGGTACCGCAGCTCCTGCATGGTCCATGTCTGGTACCGCAGCTCCCTGCATGGTCCATGTCTGGTACCGCAGCTCCCTGCATGGTCCATGTCTGGTACCGCAGCTCCAGCAGAATCCATCCTGATACACCGGCGACATCACTCATAGATCCAGGCACCGGATCCTTCCTTCTAAAATCAACTTTACTTAATCAACTTATAATTATGCTAATTAATCAGGAGGGTTCTGGTGGCGTTACCAGGGCCCCTCCGTGCTGCAGCTTCACAGGCTGTTACACTGTAGATTGAGAATATTACAACAGTCCCTGTGCCTGGATCTATGAGTAAGTGTCCATGGTTGATGATGCTTTTTTTTTTGCTTGGGATTGTCATTGTCACCAATACCACACACTACAACGTTACTGCATTACACTCCATACATACCCCCAAATACCATCCTTTATGTATAGACTGGTGCCACCAAGTTTGGGCATGTCCTTAAAGTGACCTGCAGACGCAATGTTAACACGGGGTAAACTAGTGGCGACACATGAGCCATCACACGCCTATTGTAAGTGCAATGTTATCAGCTCTTGTATCTCTGCCTCCTCATTCCTGCACCAGCACATGCACCTCCCTATATACCTGTTAACCCCTTCTGGCAGCTGCTACCTCCTGCTTGCTTCCAATTTTTACTACAAAACACATAAAAGATTGACAAACAACCTAAAAGCTGTTTTGCATAATTTAAGGAGGTCTCTGATATATAAGGGTGATGTCACACGCGGCGTTTTTGGTCATTTTTAATATATTATTACATTTGTTAACCTTCTAACATCCTAAAATAATAATAATATGTTCAGAAACATATCAACAGGGAACATATGGTAAATGTTATTTAAAATGCAAATCTTTCAGAATTTTTGGCAAATTTCACATTTTTTCATAAATAAACGTCACATATCGATCACAATTTACACCTATAATAAAGTACACTGAGGGACATGTATTATCGTATCTGCGCCTAAAAAATGCCGGGAACCTTTTTTTTGGGCGCAGAATTGTTGCGGATCATTTATGAGTTTGCGCCAGAAAGAACAGATGTTTCCGAATATATCCCGACTCCCCTGTCTTTTTGTTGGGCTGGCCCCTCCCATCTAATACCCCTGATGCCTTATGCCTCCTTACTGGTCACAGTTCATGTCATGTGACCAGAGTGACATCATATCAGGTCCTTTAGACTCTTAATAACAGCAAACTGTGCCCGATCCATGTATCTGATCACATGAAGTGACAGCAGCCTCCATGGACTTCTACTCCTCCTCATCCCCCATGGAGGTTGCTGTGATTTCATGTCATCACATACATGGTGTACAGTTTGCTATGCTTAGAAGGCTGAAGGACCTGCGATAATGTCACTGGTCACATGTCAGGAATGTAACACAAGGCACCGTGTAAAAAGATTGACACAATATTTCCCATCTGTACATGGAGCTTTATATGTCTGTAGTTGAATACTAGCAGACGGTCCCTCAGTACAAGGAGGCAGAGCAGTGATGTGGAGAGACACAGAGCTGTCAGTCAGAATAATGGGTGTGGCTCACTGGAATCTCTGACTCTTCTCTCTCAGGCTGCCAGAGATGAGTCATAAAAGCTAATTTGCATATAAGAAAATTGGCTGTAATTAAGGTACAGGGCCCCACTGGCAGCTAAATTATGTGATATGGGGAGGACTTGTAACCCTTTATAAGCAGACATTGTTAGTCAGGGGGAAGGAAAATCTGGTGACAGGTCCTCTTTATAGGGGTTTTCCCATGAAAGAAGTTAGGCCCTATCCATGGGATATGGCCTAGCTTGCTGATTGGTGGGGGTCTCAGTGACCCCCAAGGATTACCGGAGGTCCCGGGTCCCTCCATTGGACCCCTCATCGCTCCCGAGATTAATGTAGCATAGGGCCCCACATGTCCAGGCTGCCCCATTCATCTCTATGGAGCTGATGGGAGATTCCCGAGCAGTGTCAAGGGGTTGGGACAAGCTAGTGACATCATTTCCCAGTCTTGGTCTGATTTACCTGGATTCAGTGATAAATTTCCAGCCCGTCCCCTTAGTCGGGACCCTGGTGCCCTGAGGTTTCCTATGGCAGGTGAGGACTTCGTTCTCAGCCATCTCCTCCATCTTCAGCTTCAGCATCTGGAAGTGCTTCATCTCTTCACTGCTTGACCAGTCGCCTGAGAGATCCAGGCTGGACCTCAATGCTTTCAGATTCAGCTTCTCTATAGGAGGCAGTTCTTTTGGAAGAAAACATCAAAGATTTTTATGGAACAAATAATGAGGTATTCTGGATGTTGGTGGCTGATTGGTCATAAATCTCCCTTTATGGGATCTGGTGAGGTCCTGACTGCATAAGGGTATCACTGGTACTGGAGAAGATGTAAAGTGGGCAGATAGAGCAGGAGGTCTGTGAGATGCAGCTTCAGCCAATAGCTGCACAGCAGGAAGTGAAGTCGTAGAACATGGGAGGAACGGAGTCAAAGGTTCCTAAAGTGTCACTTTAAAAGGACATCTCCCACCAGGACAAAGGATGGTAAACCCAGCACACTGACATACTGGAGTGCTCCCCCTCTGGCAGGATCCGCTCTCCTATAAAGCACATTTACCACCAGGATGAAGGATGGTAAACCCAGCACACTGACATACAGGTTTACCGTCCTTCATCCTGGTGGGACATGTCCTTTACAGGAGAGCGGATCCTGCCAGAGGGGCGCACACCTGTATGTCAGTGTGCTGGGTTTACCGTCCTTTATCCTGGTGGTAGATGTTCTTCAAATTATCTTTTCTACAAGCAAATAACTAAAACACAGAGATAAACTCTAAAGTCGGGTAACTGGAATGTCATCTTACCAGGGGCACCACAATCAGGATCCTCCTTCCTGAAACTGCGTATAAAAGCTAATATGGATGCAAGTCCTTGGTGGACAACATCTTCTGGTGGAAACTCAAGAGGACAATTTCTTAAGTTCAAGGCTTTTAGTGAAGACAAATGACCTGGAAGATAAATCAGTACTTTGAGTTTGGCCAAGATCTGAATGAGCAGAATACAGGCACGAGAATGTGGTCCCAGCCCTACTGTGGGCCTACTGGCTTTATTTATGGAGTTTTTAGCTGCAGGACTGTGATATATGCATTTATATTCCAGGATTTCAGCTGGACTTGAGCACTGGTATGTGAGATCTTTATACTGTGCTGCTGCACAGCCCCTCAACCGTGTGCTGTGTTCAGTGAAGAGATATTACACACTAGTGCACCAGAGTGCTTCAGGTCCAGCTACAATCCTGGAATATATATGCATTTATACTATATAGTCCGGCTGCTACTAACACCACATAGATATGGTTATACATATCTCCAGGGACAATACCTAACCCTGTCTGCAGCTTTGTATGGTCAATACTGGTGGTAAGTGTTTTCTGTTGTGTGAATACACTATACTACTACTTGAGGACAGGTCTCCGGAAGTAACAGATGCTCTGTAGTAGTTTAAGCGCCAACGCTCATCCAAAGTTTGTCTTGTAATTCCCCTTATGGTTTACTAATAGGGATGAACGGACCCGTTTGAGATCGGCCGAACCTGAAAGTTCTGTTTTTAAATGAATAAAATTAAAAAATTTATTTTTTTTTTTTTTTACACAATTTGTTTGTCGCCAGCGTTTCCTCTCTTCAGTTCTTCAGTTCTTTTGGTAGTTTTTCTATTGGGGCAAAGTAAAAAGAATAAAAAACAATCTTGTATTGTCACAGTATGAAATACATTTGGGGCGACTCTGTGTACGCAGAGAGAAACACAATTGCCAGAATACATTAGCGAACATTCACGCTTAGCGGCACAGAAAATGGCAGCAATTAATCTTCGCGGTTACGACGTAGAGAAGACGGGGAGTCACGTCTCTGCAGATGGAACTGGCAACAATCTATTCATGGTTTTGTTACAATTTAAATGACACCAAAACACTAGAATCCACTTCCCAGCACTCCCTCCCCCGGCGCTGGGTACTGGGGGCTCAGTCACTGTGTACAGTACATTAAGGTTTACTCCCTTTTTGGATACAAAATAAACACATAGCTGAACTATTTTTCGAAACTGTTTTCGAATAAATGAATACTAATGGTGCCCAAAGGTAGGAGGTGATTGGATGAAATGGCTCTGATCGCTAAAATCTTCTACATGGCCCCTACGCTCCAAAGTTCATCCCTACCAAAAAAGTTTTTACGCTCCAATATAAATGACTGTAACGGATCCTTCATCCTGTGCATCAACCAATAGACTCCATTCATTTATAACGAGGTCCATTGAGGGTTCCTTCATAGTTTTTGTCATTCTGGTAGGGAATAATGGCGTTCCCTACGTTATTCTAGTTATCAAACGTAAAAAAAACCCCCTCAGTGGATCTTCTTATTGAGGCTTTCTCTTCAGCCGAGCTCTGTTACATCTTTTACGACGTGCTGAAGAGAATTCCTGAGGGAGGGGTGGATAAGGAGGATGAGAGAGACACTGGCTGTATGTGTTTGGCTGAAGAGAAATCAGCTCTCCCCTCCCTCAGGAATTCTCTTCAGTGAGGGGAACTGGATGTCCAGCTGTGCAAGAATGACAGAAATATGCTGGACACAGGTCAGAGGAAAGACGATGATGGGACTCGCATGGGGTTCCACAGACTGTGGGACAGAGAGGAACAATATGGGGATAGTTGTACTGTACTGTACTGTATAACATAGCTTTTCAAAGATCTGTTTAGTTAGTGTGGATAATCTAAGTGACAGGTTCCCTTTAATGCTCCGGCACCTTCCTCGGAGGTCAGAAGGGAGCGGACAAGGAAAATAATAAGTTTGCTTTCAATTTAAGTATCTGGATATGGGAACGAGCGCCCCTGTGGATGAGCAGCATGGTATCCTGGTGGCTGTGCTTACCAGGAAGACATTTTCAGGACGGCTTAGATGTTATATGTAAATTGGGTTATCAGGTTCCTCTACATTTGGAGAAGTCTAAAGCTTAGATAATATCCTGTGCTAAAATATGCAAATTATTCATCAGGAACTCGTTGATTAAATCATTATTCCGTCGCAATCAAATCAGCGGCAAAATCAATGGCACCTGATGAAGGACGAGCGGCGCTCCCCTGATTACTCTGTGTCCCTCTGATGCAGGAAACGTTTCCATAAAAACAGGTAAATCAGAAGCGTGCAACAATGTTTTATTATTATGTGTTACTAGTCTCCTGTCGTATGGGAGTGTTCTGTAACATCGTAGGTAGGTGCACTTACTGGTACTTACAGCCGGCCATCACTGCAGATCGCTACCCTGCATCTGATCATCCACAACTTAAAGGGGAAGAACCTCTAGGCTCCAAACACGTAGAGGAAACCACAACGTTTGTGATGTATATTTTTTATCATAAAATGTATTAATGACTGTGACATTTTTAGGGAATTTTCATACTTGTTGTTCTGCTTTTTTGTACGATACCTTAAAAATGTTTGCAGTGTCTTTTTCATGACACATGGGGAGAGTTTACATTAAAAAAAAATGTTAAAGATCTTTTGTTCATTTTTAGTTTTTTTAAACTAAAATTTCCAAAATCTGGAATTTTTTGGGGGCTAATGTACAGTATATATATGTTTTTCCAAACTATTATAAATAAATCCCTAGTGTGTGATGGGAATATTTTTTATATGCTCCGGCCCCCCCCCCCCCCCCCCCATCCCCGAGGATACGTCCAGAGGCCCAGATCTGTATCAGCCGGGGAAAAAAACGACACCTGGTCTGAGCTGTTGTCGTTTTGCGTATAAACCTGAGAGTGAATATTCACAGGTTTTTAGAAAATACACAGGCACAGGGCTGCACCCCTCCTGACATGGCGTGGAGGAGGCGTCAGAGCAGAAATAATATGTATCAGAGCTTTTACACCAGAAAGAAGCAAAGAAAGAAAATCTCCCCCATCATATGGATAGTCCCGGGGAAACTATGACAATGTTATTTATAGTGTAGAGAGGGATTTTTTGTATTTTATTGAGAAATATGAATGTTTATTTTTAAAGATCTATAAATAAGTTTTGTCTTTTTTTACTTTTACTCCCCCCCTGAGATCATAAAAGACCTTTGGGGACATTTCCACTGTTGCCCCCCAGCGCACACATAGACAGTGAATGTGACGGCCAGCACCTGGGCCAAAACTATGAGCCGTCACATACAGCCAGAACTCCACTGTGTAATCACCAATGAGCCTTTGTAGGATCACAGATGCCCTATAGATGACTATGATGCCCTATAGATGACTATGATGCCCTATAGATGACTATGATGCCCTATAGATGACTATGATGCCCTATAGATGACTATGATTTCCTATAGATGACTATGATGTCCTATAGATGACTATGATGCCCTATACATGACTATGATGCCCTTTAGATGACTATGATGCCCTATAGATGACTATGATGCCCTATAGATGACTATGATGCCCTTTAGATGACTATGATGCCCTATAGATGACTATGATGCCCTATACATGACTATGATGCCCTATAGATGACTATGATGCCCTATACATGACTATGATGCCCTATAGTGACTCTGATCTATGAGACTCTGATGCCTATAGATGACTATGTCCTATAGATGACTATGATGCCTATAGATACTATGATGCCCTATAGATGACTATGATGCCCTATGATGTCTATGATTTCATATAGATGACTATGATGCCCTATAGATGTCTATGAAGATGTCTATAGATGATTGATGCTATGATGTACCCTATAGATGACTATGATGCCCTATAGATGACTATGATGACCCTATAGATGTCTATGATCTGTCCTATAGATGACTATGATTGTCCTATAGATGACTATTGCCTATCATGACTATATGCCCTATACATGACTATGATGTCCCTATAGATGTCTATGATGTCCTATAGATGACTATGATGCCCTATACATGACTATGATGTCCTATAGATGACTATGATGCCCTATACATGACTATGATGTCCTATAGATGACTATGATGCCCTATAGATGACTATGATGCCTATAGATGACTATGATGTCCTATAGATGACTATGATGCCCTATAGATGTCTATGATGCCTATAGATGACTATTATGTCCTCATAGATGACTATGATGTCCTATAGATTACTATGAGCCCCTTTAGATTACTTGATCCCTAATACATACTATGATGCCCTATATAATGACTTGATGCCCTATACGAAGGATTGCGTGCAGCCACGATCCCACGCACACACGTCTTATAATTGTGTCAAGTCCTTTTAGCCCCAAAGAAGGTGACCAGTCCAACAAAGTATGCAGCGCGTCCTTAGTAAATGAGCCCCATGGTTAGAAGGAGTAGGAAGCACAATGGGGAACATTTAGTTACCCGTCCTGGGGTGTCCATGAAAGTGATGGTCCGTACGATGATTCACTCAAGATTGGCGCCCAATATCTATATGACTACGAAATGACCCCCTAGATGATGAGAAACAGCACCCGGCCTCAGACAGTGAATGGAGTGCAGTGATACCTGAGACGCTGTGTTGGCAATCTCAACACTCTATAGTAATAAATTGGTGCGGCAGGACACAATGGTGAGAAAGGGGACCCCATTTTCAGTGAGGGTGTTCTGGCACTCAAACCCACAGCAGTCAGATTGTTATCTCCTATAGAATAATAATAAAACTTAAAGGAAACCACCAGTTAGCAATGGCGGGGTAGCTGTAAGTACCGAGCACCGAGCACCTCCAGGGTGAGCTCAGGGTGAGCTTGGTTGCCGGGCTTACTTCGTTAGGGTTATAACCGCAGTATCCGGTTTTAACACTTTTTAAACTTTAGAGCAGAGAGGCTTCACGCTCGTGTGCACGATCGCGCGCGCCTACATAGGAACAGCGAGATTTACGCGCACGGTCGCGCGCAGCGCCGAAGCCCCTTCTGCTTCTAAAGTTTAAAAAGTGTTAAAACCCGCGATACTGCGGTTTAATAACACTAACGAAAGTAAGTACCGGCACCAGCTCACCTGAATCTCACCCTGAGCTAGTGCTCGGTACTCAGCTTACCCCTGCCATTCTAACTGGTAGGTTTCCTTTAACTAAACCCCTTCAAGAGTTCTCAGTGGACTTAAAATGTTTGCTATCAGCCCCATTTGAGTTTGTTGATTGTAACACAGGAAAGGATCAGTAGATTCATCTCATATAATGTGGAGCCTTCTCATAAGACAAAGGGGATGTATCACACGCTGTACCTCCTCATAAATACCCAGCGGAGACGAGGGCGGTGCTATCAGTCCGGCCCTCTATAGTAATTGCACTATGGCCTGTGCCAGTCTCTCTCCGCTGGCGCACCCCGTTCACGCCCAGTCGGAAAAAAGTTGGCACGAGGAATTGCGTAAATTTAGGACCGGAGGTCGGGTGCATATGAAGCCTATAAACATAATAGAAGGGCGATGTTCTCTCCGGCTCCGCTCCTGACTTGTACCTGGTTCTCCTTTGTACTTGGTAGACTTGTATCTCGTTGTTTCGGGAGATCCAACCAAACCAGAGCGGAGATGAGGAAGAGATTATCAGGAAGGAAACCAACGCGTTCCCTCAGGTGCAAGGTCTGAAAATACAAGGAGAGATCGCACATTAGAAAACAGTGAAATGCTGGTCGCCAGGCCAATCCTGATGAGGTCGGTTGAGTAATTCACTTAATCATTTTCCACTTAAAGGACATTCTACAATCAAAGAGATAAGATAAACCTGGTTAGTGGTGGGAAAAACATTGTCGCCCATCTCTCTCCATCCCCAGTTCACATTAGCGCTATTGCTCTTCCGTTTATCTCCACTCATTCGTTCCCTATAGGGTTACTTTCCTGATAACTATGACTGAAAGGGAACCTATCACCAGGGACCATCATGTTCACTACAGACAGGTTGCAGAAGCTTATTCACCTGCACATGGCCTCTCTGCCTTTTCTAAACTTTGCATTACAGTATAATTGTGTGTTTATAACTTACTCTTGCATCCTGACAGATCCTGGGGTAGTCACAGGGGTTTGGACTTGGTTGGATGCATTTCAAAAACATGTGACTTGTCCGTGTGTTATTCCCTCCTCATCTCTCAGCCCCCACCTTGTTCTCCTGTATAGCTCCTCCTCCTCACCTGACATCATTGGGGGTGGGAGAAGGCTGTACAGGAGCAACAAGATGGAGACAGCCTGCAGCTCAGACAAGTCACTGCAATCCATCCAACCAACGCCCAACCCTTGTGACTACCCCGGATTCTGTCAGGATGCAAGAGTAAGTTATAACACGCGATTATTGTAATGCAAATGCTTAGAAAAGGCAGAGATGCCGAGGTCTCTGTGGCCGGTGTCTTGGGTTTTTACACACCTGTCTTTAGTGAAAATGAGGTCCCTGGTGACAGGTTCCCTTTAACGTTGTTTGTATAAGAAGTGATCAAAGCCCAATATAACAAAGCCATTATACAGGATTATGGGATATCCTTCCAGGACAATACGATGGATTCCTATAACTTTGTAACTATAACTAGAAGCATGCAGTTGACAGAATAATGGGAATATTTCCACATATCAGCAATGGCCGATGCTGCGTTTGCCCTTGATGTTTGTCTGGTCTAGGCTGCAGTAACAGAAGGACGTATCTATCGCACCTGACCGCTGTTTCCTCCATCCCCATGAGTACACTCCTGTCACAGCGCCATCCATTACCCTGCACTCAGACGAGGATTGACTCAGGCTTATGTCAGGGCGCACCACTTTTCACAGTTTGCGCACCAGTTATCCCTTGTCACACGATTGTGTTTCCTCGTCTACGGCTTTATCATCAACTGCGACTTGGCATTTTGGTGCAATTTTTTTACAACAGCAAACCCCTCCCCGGTATAAATGATAGGAATACATGGGGCTGACACAAAACTACAAAGTATTATAAAGACAAGGAAAGGAGAAACGGCAGATGAAAGATCAAAACTTCCCCCATAGTTGTTACTTGTGTCCGCGTAGGTTTGTACACAAGCTGACCCCATAGAAAACAGTGGTTAATGGAGTTTGCAACAATTCAGAAAATACTGCAGAAAATTCAGAATAACACATGTTGTAAGGTGTGGGGGGGGGGGAGGGGCATCTAGACTTGATTGCACTGTAGCACTTTGTTTGGGAAGGGGCGTGGTTTGTGTCATGTGACTCCACACCTGCTATATATATATACAGGCGGTCCCCTACTTAAGAACACCTGACTTACATACGACCCCTAGTTACAGACGCACCTCTGGATGTTGGTAATTTCCTGTACTTTATCCCCAGGCTACAATAATCAGCTGTACAGTTTCCACAGGCTGTGTAATGAAGCTTTATTACTACTCTGGTTCTTATGACGACCCAACATTTTTAAAATCCAATTGTCACAGAGACCAAAAAAATAGTTTGACTGAGGTTACAATGATAAAATATACAGTTCCGACTTTACATACAAATTCACATGAAGAACAAACCTACAGAACCCTCCCTGTACTAATACCCGGGGACTGTCTGTATATCAGATTGTCCTATTTGTATTTAGCTAAAAGGCCCCGACACAAGCCGAAACGTTCTTTGAATAGGATAATCCACTTATGGTTTTGCACAACTCTATGTCTGGAGGCTGTTATTACCTTTGTACTAGATAGATAGATAGATAGGAGATAGATAGATAATAGGAGATAGATAGGAGAGAGTATAGATAGATAGAGTAGATAGATAGATAGATAGATAGATATGATATAGTAGATAGGAGATATAGATAGTGATAGATGAGTATAGATAGATGGAGAGAGTAGGAGAGAGATAGGATATAGATAGATAGATAGATATATAGAAGAGAGGGAGAGAGATGGAAAGAGATATCGGAGATAGATAGTAGATAGATGAATGAGGATATCGATAGATAGATATATATGATAGAATAGATGATATTAGCTTGATAGATAGTATATATATCGACTATACTATTATACTATCTATATAGATCGGCTAGGATAGATATTAGGTTATATCGATAGTGTATCAATATATAGTATAGATCTCTCTCTCCGGTAGTATCGATCTGTCATCGCATATCTATATCATCTCTATTAGTTCTGTATATCGATAGGAAGGTTAGATATCCTAGCTAGTAGTAGAATCCGATATATATATATATAGATAGATAGATATCGCGCTCTCTCTCTAGCTCTTTCTCTCTTAGTTCGCTAGATCTCCACATCTATCCTCGTATTTACATATCTCGATATAATACTACGAATCTACATCGATAGATATATCTTATCTAGCTAGCAATCTCTCTATATATATCGCTCTCTCTCCGGCGTCGCTCTGCTCGTCTCGGCTCGCTCGCTCCGCGCTCGCGCTCCGTCGCTCGCTCGCTCGCATCGCTCGTCGCTTCGCTCCTCGCGCTCGCTCGCTCGTCGCCGCTCGCCTCGCTCGCTCGCTCGGCCGCTCGCCTACGCTCGCTCGGCGTCGCTCGCTCGCTCGCTCGCCGCTTCGCCTGCAGGTCTCTCGCTCGGCGCTCGCTCGCTGCTCGCTCGCTCGCTCGGCGCTCGCTCGCTCGCTCGCTCGCTCGCTCTGCGGTCGGTCGCTCGCTCGGCGGTCGCCTCCTCGCTCTGCGGCGCTCGCTGCTCTCTCGCTCGTCGCTCGCTCATCGCTCCTCGCCTCGCTCGCTCGCTCGCCGCTCTGCGTCGCTCGGCTGTCTCTCGCCGCTCGCTCGCTCGCTCGTCGCTCGCTCGCTCGCTCGGCGCTCGCTCGACCGCTCGCTCCCTCCGCTCGCTCGCCTCGCCTCGCGCTCCGCTCGCTCGCATCTCTCGCTCGCCTCGCGCGCTCGCTCGGCGGTTCGCTGCTCGCTCGCTCGCTCGCTCGCTCAGCTCCGCCTCGCTCGCGCTCGCTCGCTCGCTCGGCGCTCGCTCGCTCGCTCGCTCGCTCGCTAGCCTCTCTGCGGTCGCTCGCTCGGCGCTCGCTCGCTGCTCACTCGCTCGCTCTGCCGGTCGCTCGCTCGGCGCTCTCTCGCTCGCTCTCTCGCTCCTCGCTCGCTCGCTATCGGTCGCTCGCTCGGCGCTCGCTCGCTCGCTCGCTCTGCCGGTCGGTCGCCTCGCTCGGCGGTCGCTCGCTGCTTCTGCGGTCGCTCGACCTCGCTAGCTCTCTCGTCGCTCGCTTCGCTCGCTCGCTCGCTTCCGCTCGCTCGCTCTGCGGTCGCTCTCTCGTCGCTCGCTCGCTCGGCGGTCGCTCCTCGCCTCGCTCGCTCGGCGATCGCTCGCCCCTCTCTCTCTCGCTCGCTCGCTCGCTCTCTCGCTCGCTCGCTCGCTCCTCGCTCGCGGCTCTTCGGCGCTCTCTCTCGCTCCCCTCCTCGCTCTGTCCAGCCGCGTCTCGCTCAGCTCGCTCGCTCTCTGCGGCGCTCTCTCCTCTGCTCTCGCCGCTCGCTCGCTAGGACGGTTCTCGCGCTCGCTCGCTCGTCTCGCTCGGCGCCTCGCCTCTCTCGCTCTCTCGCTTCTGGCGTCCGCGCGCATCTCTCTGCTTCATGTCCTCTCTTCGCTCGCTCTGCGTCGTTTCGCTCGCTCGGCCTCTCGCTCTTCGGTCGGTCGCTCTCTGCGCTCGATCTGCGGTCGGTCCTCGCTCTGCGCTCTCTCTGCCGGTCCTGTCGCGCGCTCGCGCTCGCTCTGCGGTCGGTCGCTCGCTCGGCCTCGCTCTGCGTCCGGTCGCTCGCTCTGGCTCTCGCTCGCTCGCTCTACTCGCTCCCGGCGTCGCTCGCTCCTCGCTCGCCTCGCTGCTCGCTCGCTCGCTCGCTCGGCGCTCGCTGCTCGCTCGGCGCTCGCTCGCGCTCGCTCGGCGCGCGCTCGGCGTCTCGCTCTCTCGCCCCGCTCGCTCGGCGCATCGCTCCTCGCTCTCTCTCTCTGCGCTCGGTCGCTCGCTCGCGCTCGCTCCTCGCTCAGCTCTCTCTCGCGCGTCCTCGCTCTGCGGTCGTCGCTCCCTCGGTCTGTCCTCGCTCCTTGTCCGGCCGTGGCTGAAAGTCCTCATGGCGTCTTGGTCCAGCTGGGTTTTCTCTCTATGCTTGGTAAAGAGACGCCACTGATGCTTCCGCCAGTTCTGGGCTTTGGATCATTGAGCTCGTTAGCTGCACCTGGTCAGGGCTTTCAGTAACCCGCGATTTTTTCCTTGCGTGCTTTGAACGCGCAGAACTTGCAATTGCACCTGACCCATTGTACGTGGGTCTTTTCACACTTGCATTTTTTTTTCACTCACGTTTTTTTTTAAGCGCATTTAAAATCGTCTGCATGATCTACTTTTGCAAGTCACAGCAACGTGAAAAACGCACCATACAAGTCTATGGACGCAATCAAAACCATCGCAGCTCTGAGACCCTGCAAGTTCAATTCGTTTTTCACACAGCAATTGCCTAGAACAGATAGCGCCTCGGTCCCTATCCCGCAGCGTTATCGCACATTGGAAACTGAACTCTGAACAAACTGACTGAAACGATTGCCTGATGCAAAATGTCGTTTTTCACTGAACCAAACTGATCGCACGCAACCCGGATCAAACTATGATCTGGCAAAACGCAGTGGTGGAAGGGGCCTTAGCTAGAGAAGGGAACAAGCTATTTGGGGTCATTTTACTAAGGCCCAAATCGCTATTTTCCGTCTGGTTTTCCGAATATTACCGGATTTGTGGCGTTCTTCCTTGCATGCCCGAGTTTTGGCACACGTGATCAGATTGTGGGCGCATCGTTCGGCGCCGGCATGCACGTGACTGAAATCGGGGGCGTGGCCATCGGGAAAACCCAAGCGGATTGCGGAAACTAACCGACATTAAAAAAAACAGTGTCGCTTGACACGCGTCTTACCTGCAACCACGATGACCCGCTGGTGAATCTTAGTGCATCGGGAACTTCAGGCAGGCAGCGACACCTGTTGACATCATGGTGAACTACCTTGCTTGAATCCCGAAGACCCTAATCGCTCCGGAGCATAACCGCGCTGCTGGATCGCGACAGGAAACGGGTAAGTAAATCTGCCGTCATTGTGTTAGCTGGCGCCCAGCTGGCAGGTATTTTTTTTTGGTATTTTATTTCTGTCAGTATGAGCCTGTAAGTTGGACTTGTGACACAACGACAATACGACTGGAGTCAACGCAGCGTTTTCAACTAAAATTCAGACTCTTTCTGCGTCTCTGCGCACGGCGGCACACAACTTGAGGGCGAGTTCACATGTTGCGCCTATGGTTTGCGTTTTCATGGCGTTTTAAAAATGCTTCCAACAGCTGAGATAGGTGATTTGCTAATTTACATTAGTGTTAACGCATGTGTTCACATAGCGTTAACAATCTAAATAGTATGTAATTAGGCAAATCGGCCTCATCTCAGCTGCTGTAATGCGTTTTAAAACAGCAATAAAAATGCAACAACGCGCAAACGTTGAACCGCCCTCACGTCACAGTTGTGTGCCAGTCGGGCCGTGGGTACGGAGATGTCGCGGTCCTAGCACCGGCCCGATCAAGAAGAGGCACTGGCAGACGGAGCTGCCGCGGACATGAAGATGGAAGCGGAGCTGCCCGGGCCGTCGGAATGGTGAGTATTGAGGGGTTTTTTTTTATATACCCGTATAAGCCCGAGTTGGGACTTTTCAGCAGAAAATTGTGCTGAAACTCTGCTTATATCAAGTAATACGGTAATAGATAATATAATAGATTATACAATAGGATAGAGAATAGATATATATAAGGGTGATAGATTAGATACCCTTTATACTGGGATTATGTTTGTAACAGATCTTTCGCTAAGACGAGGCAGTTGTCTTTCTTACTTAGGTCAAATTTCAGGTTTTGGGTTTGTTGGGAATCTCCCCATTGACTTGTTCGTTGAGGTAAGTAGTGCGGTGGAGGGAGCGCGCTGTCATCGTAGTCTAGCGATTGCGTCCATCGCCAGTGATCGTCTGTGAAATGATAATGGGTGAGTCGAGTTTCTACCAATACTCACATGCCGAAAAACAGAGAAGGGACAAGAGACCCCTACATGTGTGACCCTCCCCCCCAGCCCCCTGTGTCATCGTGCTTTTGTCTCTTAGACTATGTTCACCTGCAGGTTACATTGTAAATACCACCTGCCCATAGAGACTCTGGGGACACTTCACAGATTAATGGGGCTCCATCAGGTACCAGAAACTAGGGTGAAAGATTCAAAGAGACATTTCCCCTACAATAATTCACATTCACAAGAGGAGGGAACTGGCGGCACAAATAAGAGACAAGTGTACAATAACCCTTGCCTCATACCTCTGCGTACAGGACCAGTTTACCTGCTGTTCTCTATCACACACCTTCAGTACAGGACAGTTAACCTGCTGTACTCTATCACACCTGCAGTACAGGACAGTTACCTGTCTGTCATCTATCTTCCACCTGCAGTAGGAACAGTTAACTGCTGCACTCTATCCCCGCAGTACAGGGACGTTACCTGCTTACATCTATCACACACCTTGCGGTACAGGACAGTTACCTGCCTGTACTTATCACCCCTGCAAGTACAGGACAGTTACCTGCTGTACATCTATCACACCTGCGGTACCGGACAGTTACCTGCTGTAACACTATCACCCTGCAGTACTGGAAGTTACCTGCTGCCCATCTATCACAACCTGCCCACAACACCCACCCCACCAACCCCCACCGCCCACACCCATCCCCCCCCCAACACCACACTCCAAAAACCACCCCGCAGAATCCCCGACCCCCCACCCCACAACCTCAAAACCCCACCACACCCCCCCAGCACCAAACCCCCCTAACCACACCCCCCCACCCACATACCAAGACCCACCCCCAGGCCCAACCACCCACCCCTTGTCCCCCACGCGAACACACCCCACCCAACTCCTCCCGCCCCGGACCCCCACCGCCCACCCACCCCGAAACCTCCCCCGCAAACCCCCCACCTCCCAGCCATCCCACCCCCCCACCACCGCCCCCACCTCGTAACTCCACCCCCAGCACTCACCCACTCCCACAAGCCCCCACGCTGCCGAACCAAACTCGCCCACTCCAGACACACCCCCTCGCGGAACCCCCGCCCTCCCCCCCCCCGCTCCCCCCAGCCCCGGAACCACCCAATCCGACCCAACCCCAAACACGGCAGCCCCGGAAGGCCCCGGCCCTACCCCCTCCCCCGACCGCGCGGCTCCCCGCCCTGCCCCCGGCATCCCGCCGTCATGCCCATTCGAGCCGTCAAAGACCGCATCGCCGCTCCCACGACCCACCCCTCCCCCCCCCTGCACGACGGCCAAAGCCCACCCCCCCCCGCGAGCTTCACCCCCCACCCGCACCACAAGCCCCCCCGCCACCCACCCTCCCCCGCACCCCGGGGCCAAACCCACCAGCACGCGAGACCTACCTCCAACAGCATCCCCCCACCCCCCGCGGCCTTCACACAACCCAGCCGCCACTGACCCACCCCGACCCCCACGACACCCCCACCGCCCAACCCCACACCGCCCCTCTCCCCACTATCCCACCCACACCACAACCCTCCCACCCCAGCCACCCCCCACCCACCAAACACCAGGCCCACCCCCATCCCACCACACCCCCATTCACAAGCCCGCACACCACCCCAACCTGAACCCCGCCCCAGACACACAACCCCCACCCCCCGGACCCACGCCCCCTCCCTCTTACTCCACGCCCCCTCCCGCACTACCCCAACCCGAGCCCCCAGTAGCGTCCACCCCTTAAAAACAACCACCACCCGCACCCGCATCCACACACACCCTCACACCGCCATCCCGGTCCGACCCACCACCACCGCCACACAACAGCCCCCCCTCCCAGACCTATCACACTCACCCCCCCCCGCCCCCCGGAGTCTCCCCCAAAACCCCCCCCCGCGCCCACCCCCCCCCCCAACCCCCCCACCCGGCCCCCCCCACCCCAGACACCTTCCCCACAACGCAAGCACACCCCCCACGCTCCCCCCCATACACCCCGATCTCCCACAACGCCTCCCACCACCTAACGCGCAACACCACTAACACCACACCTCAAGCTGTTCCCGCTCGTGACCGCGCACCCCACAACCCCAACGACACCCCCCCGTCAAGACCCCAACCAAGCCAAGTCCCGACCCCGTGGCCCAGGCCCCGCCCTCCGCCACAGCCCTCAACACCAGGCACAGACCCCCCCACCCCAAAACCCCATACCCCGCAAGGCCTGCGCCCCCCGCCTCCCCGGTCTCCCCCCTACCCCCGCCCCCCGCCGCCCACCAACCTACCCCGCCACCCAACCCCCCACCCCCCGCAACCTCCGAAAATGACCCCCGCGGCCCCACGCACACCCGCCACCCCTAGGCGCCCCTTGCGCACTCCCATCTGTAAACATCACCCTCCAGTCGTTCAACCGCCAGACTCCCGCTCCCCCCAACTCCCCCCCCCCCGCGACTCCACAAATCCCGAGTCCCCTCTCGCTTGACCCCGCCATCAACTGGTGTCTCCGCCCACCCCCCACCGCCAACCCATCCCAGCCCTGGACGCCACCCCTACGCGCGAACGCGCCCCGGCTCTGAGACCCACAGGCGCCGCACCCCCCCAACCCCCCAATACCCCCCGAAACAGCGATGCATACCCATGGAGCCCCATGGACGATCCCGCCCCCCCGCCCACTCCGCGACCGGACTCCTACGCCCCCCCCAGCCCGACCGTCCACACCGTGCACCCACCCCCTTCCACCGACCGTACCCCCGCACACCCTGCCCCCGTCACCATGCATCGTCCCCGCAAGCCATCCACATCTTCACCACCAAATCCACTGAACCGCCCCTCCCCCCACCCCACCCCGACATACCTGATCTGGCCACGACCCCAGAGCACGCTGCATCCCCGCCGACCCCCACCCACCCAGCCGCCTGCCACCCCCCCTACACCCCCCCACTCCGGGGCCCCAGCCCGCCGCCCTCACTCTTCGTCCTCCTCGTGGCCCAATACCGCCGACTCCCGATCCCCACCCGCAGCGCAATCCAGCGTGCGCCACCAAACGCCCCCATGGTAAACCCTTACAACCCTCGAACCACCCCACCGACACCCCTGTTCGGCATGGACGCCCTGCCCTACCCTCCCGCACCCTCAAGCCCCCCCCTACCATAAGCACGCGTCCCCAGCAACTAACCCCCTACCTCCTCAATCGACCCCCCCCACTCCGCGCCACAACCCACCTAACCCCCCCACCTACCACCCACGCCCCCCACCCTAAACCGCCAACACCGAACTGCCCCCCATTCACCGTACACGGGCGAACCTACTCGGACGGCCGCAAAAACCCCCCCCACCACCGTCCACCCACGTCGCCCGGGCCCGCTTCAGCAACGTTCCAGCCCACGCCCGCCACCGCCCCGACCACGCACCCCCTCACCCAACTCCGCTCCCCCGCCCCCCCCCGCTCCACACGCCGTCTATTGCCCCACAACCCCCCCCACCCCCCACCGCATCGATACATCCCGCCATCGCCCCGCGACCAACGACCCCACCACAGCCCCATTGCCCCCCAAGATCGACCGAACCTCCTTGACACCACCACTCCGTCAACCCCCCCCCCCAACCCCTCCCAAACGCATGTCACCACCCGACGGCAAGCCAATCGCCATATTCGCCCCCGACAAGGGCCCCCGCGCACTGAAAACACCGGCTCCAGATCACAACCCGCGCCCCAGAGTCGTTCCGGGCCCACCAGCGCACCCTTCCCCTACCACCCAACGGCGATACACGCCCCCGGCACACACCCCAACACCCCCCCCCGCAACCCGACCCCCCCCACCCCCCCACACCCGCCAAGCCGATGCCAACCCTCCTTCCCATGGCTCCCGGCCGGCCCCCCACCCAGAAGCCACCCATCCCGATGCCCTGACCACCAAACAACCCCACCAGCCGACCCCCCCGCCCCCCCCCGGGTCAGAGCGCCCGCAGCATAGCCCACCCCCCTCCCGCCTCCCTCAACTGCGGCCAACCACCCCCGATCGGTGGCCCCCGCTCCCGCCTACACACACCCCAACCACGCCCCCAGCCGCCCGACACCGCCCGACAACCCAGCGCCCCAAACCCACCCCCGACCCTTTCGCCCCTCCACCCCCCCGCCCTTCCCAGCGACGCCCTACGACCCAACGCCACAGTCGCGCCTGCCTACGCACCCACACGCCAAGCACCCCTCCGGCGACGCGTCCACCAGCATCCCCCTCGGCCCCGGTACCCAGACGCACCCTAAGCACCAACTGCCGTCGCACCAACTACCCCCCCCCCCAACAGCCGCCCAATACCGCCCACAAATCCTACCCCCCGCTCCCCCCCACCCCACCCCCCGCCCGACCCCCCACACCCCCGACCCCCAACACTTCCAGCCGCCGCTTACCGGGCACCAGCCCCCTCGTGGGCGGAAACGCCGTCCTCCCGCGACGCCGGATCAACCCACACCCTCCCCCACCTTACCCCCACCCCACTTATCCATACGCCCCCTTAACCTCCCTCCCAGCCCCACTCACCCCCGGTCCCCCCGTGCGTACGGAGGTCGCTCCTCGCAACCAGCCCCCCTGCCACCAGCCGCCCGCACGCGCCCCACACCCCAGGGGCCATCCCCCCCCCCCCTGCTCCCCACACAGGCCCAACAAACGCGCCATTCGCAACCGAACTTCGCGCCCACCCGCCCCCACGACCCCAGCCCACGCCGCTCCGCGAGACCAACACCACCACACCACAGAGCCCCTTATACCCCCCAAACGCCAGCCCACCTCATCACTCGCCCTACCCCAGCAAACCCCGACCCCCGCCGCACCCGCCCCCTCCCGCCCCTGCCTACGCACCCCCGGTCCAAACGCAGGCATCCTCCCCCGCTACGTCCCACCCCACCCCCATGCGCCTACCCCCTAACCCGGCCGAGTCGCCCCCCCACCACCCCTCCCGCAAAGCCCCCAAAACCTCGGCCCTCCACTCAACTCCGCACACACGCCCCGACCTCCCACCACCCCTCCCCACACCCACACCTGACTATCGCTCCACGCGCACTCGCCCCCCCCCCACCCTGCCCACCCTTGCAACGGCGCCCCAGACACGCACTCACAGCGCCCCACGGAACCACAACTACCCCCAGCCGCCACCACGGACACCCCACCCCCACACGTCCCACGCCCCGCCACCACCCCACGCCCCACCACCTCCTGCCCCGACGCCAACTTCCTCCCCGCCGACCCTCCACACACCACGGGCTTGCGGACCCCCCCGCTTCACCAACCCCCAGAACCGCCACCAGAAACAACCCTTGCGCCCTCATGTGCCTACGCGCCCAATGGCTCCCCAATACCGCCCCGCACCCCCCCCCACTGAAGCCCCAAGCCATCCACAGAACCAGCGCGCTAGCGGCCCACCTCCCACCCAGCTCCCACACGCGGAATCCCCCATGCACCACACTCGCCCGGGGCCACCGCGGCCCCTCTAAGAGCCCCAATGCCCTCCGCCCAACCCCCTCAGCCGGAGACCGCCCCCGACACACGCAGCTCCCAGCCGCCCGCCTACTCCTACCCCGGCCGTCCCCCCGGATTCTCCCGCCCGCCGAGCCCGTAGCCCATCCAGCGGCTCACCCCACAGTCCCACCCCACACC
Source organism: Engystomops pustulosus (assembly GCA_019512145.1). Taxonomy (NCBI): domain Eukaryota; kingdom Metazoa; phylum Chordata; class Amphibia; order Anura; family Leptodactylidae; genus Engystomops; species Engystomops pustulosus. The sequence goes on from WNYA01000850.1 coordinate 66,742, forward strand.
CTCCAGTCAACGGAAGCAGACAGTACCGGGAAGGGCACGTGAAGGTGATGGTTCGGGCGGCCCCATCCAAACGCCCAGCCCCAGCGCCCACCCACCAGGCCGCCCCCTCCCCCCCCCCCCCCTCAGGCTTCCCAAACCACCCGCCCCCCCGCTCCCCCCAACACACCCCACAAACACCACCCAATACGGGTGTAGGCATCCCCCTAAGACTGCCCCTCCACGCCACCCACCGCACACTACCCCACCCCCACGTCCAAAATACGCACAGCAAACCCCAACCAAGCGTTCCGCGTCAGCCCCCAACCAACCTCCTCCCGGCACGCCATCCACTCCACCAGCACACGCCCCCCCTAACAGACAGGGCTCCAACACTACCCCCCCCACGCCGAGACCAAAAACACCGATATTGCGCGTAAACCACCCGCGCCCGCCGCCCCCACTACGGGAGGAAACGCTGCCCGCCGCCCCACCCCGCCCAGCGCGCCCAAACTCAACCGCCTGCACGCCCCCTAAAAAACCAAGCTTCGTGGCTCACCGCGCACACACCCACAGCCCACCCCAGGGCCGCCCCCGCCCCAGCACACCCCCGCAGCCTCCAACCCTCACAACCGTCCTCCCCCACCACCACCCCCCGCCAGGAACTCATCCCAACCCACACCCCCCCCCTCGCCCAACCTGACACCTTTGCCGCGACGGTAACCACTGCCCAACCCGGACCGCCCCACGTGGAATCCCCTTCCAACCCCACCCCACACCCACCAAGGACCCCGGCCACCACTTGTGATCCGCTGAGCCCGTCCGCCACGAAACTCACCACAACGCCGCCCTCCCCCAGAGTCCACATACCAAGCATCCCACCCCTCGCCTTCCTGGCCGCCCGCGCTGCCCAGCTAAACCCCACCCGGCCGAGACCACCAGACGCCCACGCCTACCACGCCGGTCCCAACCCAGAGACCCACCCGGCGCCCTACTGACGGCGCAACTTCCCACGCCCCCTAACCACCTCAACCCGTACTCGCCCGCCCTCCATCTCCACACCCACATCCCGCCTACATGCCACCAAAACTCCCCGTCGTACTCAGACACGACCGAAAACACGCGAGCCCACCCAAGGACGACCCCCGGATATCCGACCCGCACCGGCCACCCCCTGCCCCCCGCCCTCCCCCCATGACCCGGTCGCCCGCCCACAGCCCCCGAGCGGGGCGCCCCACGGCCACGTCACCACGCCCACGCCCCGAAACCGATGTCACCGCTGAGAGGCCCCCTGTCCACCCCGGCCACCCCATACCACACCAGCCTACTATTTCACATACGCTACGCCTGAGCAAACACACCCTGAGTGATTAACCCTAACCCCTCCCCGTACCGCAGCAGCACCCCCAACCCCCTCCCGCCCCCCAACCGCCGCTGCATGGCCGCCCCAAATCCGAACCCACCGGATGCGCAAACGCTCCCCGACGTCAGCCCCCCACCCCCCCTACCCCCCCTCGAACTCCACCACCAAACGAGACACCGCCCAAGCACTGCTCCCCGCAACGGACCACCGCCCCCCCCCGAAGGCGATCCCCCCGGCGGCAGCTCCACCCAGACCGACCCCCCGACGCCCCTCGAAACCCTCCTCGGTAGCCATTCGACCCCCAACCAACCGCTTACCCGCATCGAGCCACACAACCCCCCCCCCACGGCCGACAGCCTCACACCAAACCATCTCGTAAACCCCCAACCGGTCGCCCCCCCGCAGACCCTTCAACCGCCGAGTGAAGCCCACGCCGACTCCTGAACCAGAAACCCACGGCGCGGCCCACCCCACCCCTCAGGGCCCCTCAGCGATGCCCCCCCCCCCCCCCCCCGAAAGTAGGCGGCGGGGCCCCGCCAACCAAAGCCCCGCCCCCGATCACCGCTCCGGACCCCCATCGCTCAGGGCCACGCTTCCCGCGAGGTACACACTCCAGCATCCCCAACCCGTAAAAATCCCCCCCGCCCCCCCCGACGGGCCCGCCATACCCACAAGGGTCCGAGCCCCACGCCCGCCCCCCCCAGCCCCAACTCGGCGAACCCCCGCGGGCTCGCTCCAACCGCACGCATGCCGCTCCAAGCAACCAAGACACCCCTACGCTAACAAAGGCCCTCACTACCCTCCCCATTGAGGCACCACCCAACCTCAAAGCTAAGGCAGATAACCAAAATTGGCGCAGACCGCCCCCCAAACAACGAACCTTTCCCCGGCCCGCCAGAGGCCGTCACCCCAGACCCCAACACAACCCCCCCCCCAGTACAGGACAGTTACCTGCTGCACATCTTACACACCTGCATACATGACAGTTACCTGCTGCAACTACGCACACCTGCAGTACGGACAGTTACCTGCTGCACATCTATCACACCTGCGGTACAGGACAAGTTACCTGTGACATCTATCACACTGCAGTACAGGACAGTTACCTGACTGTACATCTATCACACGAGTACAGGACAGTTTTACCTGCTGTACATCTATCTACACTGCAGTACAGGACAGTTACTGCTGCACATCTATCCACCCTGCAGTACAGGACATTACCTGCTATCATCTACTCACACTGCAGTACAGGACAGTTACCTGCTGCACCATCTATCACACACTGCGTACGAACAGTTACCTGCTTGCACATCTATCACACTGCACATATCAGGACAGTTACCTCTGTACATCTATCACACCTGCGGTACAGGACAGTTACCTGTGCACATCTATCACACCTGCGGTACAGGTACAGTTACCGTTACAGCATCACATCACACACCTGCAGTACAGGCAGTTACTGCTGTACATCTATCACACCTGCATACAGGCAGTTACCTGCTGCACATCTATCAACACACATGCAGTACAGTCAGTTACCTGCTGTACATCTATCACACCTGCAGACAGGACAGTTACCTGCTGTACATCTATCACCCTTGCGGTACAGCCAGTCAACCTGCTGCACAATCTATCACACCTCAGTACAGGCAGTTACGTGTACCTATCACACCTGCTACAGGACGTTACCTGCGACATCGTATCACACCACCTGCAGTACAGACAGTTACCTGTCTGACATCTATCACACTGCATTACAGGACAGTTACACCTGCGTACATCTATCACACCCTGCCCTGCAGTACAGGACAGTACATGCTGTACATCTATCACACCTGCAGTACAGGACAGTTACCTGCTGTACATTCTATCACAAACCGTGCAGACGGACAGTTACCTGCTGCATCTATCACACTGCATACAGACAGTTACCTGCTGTACATCTATCACACCTGCGGACAGGACAGTTACCTGCTGTACATTCTATCACAAACTTACCGCAGGTACAGGACAGTTACCTGCTGTACATCTATCACCCTGCGGTAACGGACAGTCTGCTGTACATCTATCACACCACCTGCAGTACACGGAACAGTAACTGTGTACATCTAAATCACACTGCGTACAGGACAGTAACCTGCTGACATCTATCACACAACACCTGCGGTACAGGACAGTTACCTGCTTTACATCTATACACACACCTGTGGTACAGGACAGTACACGCTGTGACATCTATCACAACCTGCAGTACAGGACAGTTAACTGCTGTACATCTATCACAACCCTCTGCTACACACCTGCGTACAGGACATTACCTGCTGTACATCTATCACACCCTGTGGTACAGGACAGTTCCTGCTGTACATCTATCACACCCTGCGTACAGGACAGTTACCTGCTGTAAATCCATCACACCTGCATACTGGACAGTACCTGCTGTACATCTATCACACACTGAGGTACAGGACAGTACCTGCTGTACCATCTACACACTGCAGTACAGGACGTACCTGTTACATCTATCACACCTGCAGTACAGGACAGTTACCTGCTGTACATCTATCACACACCTGTGGTACAGGACAGTTACCTGCTGTACATCTATCACACACTGCGGTACAGGACAGTTACCTGCTGTACATCTATCACACCTGCAGTACAGGACAGTTACCTGCTGTACATCTATTCACACGCGTACAGGACAGTTACTGCTGTACTCATCACACCTGCAACAGGACAGTTTACCTGCTGTACATCTATCACACCTGCAGTACGACAGTTACCTGCTGTACATCTATCACACCTGCATTATCACACCTGGTACAGTTTCCTGCTGGCAACATCTCACACCTGCGTACAGGACGTTTACTGCTGTACATCTTCACACGTGTACAGGACAGTCCTGCTGTACATCTACACACCGCTACAGGACAGTTACCGCTGTACATCTATCACACCTGCGGTACAGGACAGTTACCTGTATACAATCTACACCGCAGTTACAGGACATTACCTGCTGCACATCTATCACACCTGCTGTACAGGACAGTTACCTGCTGTACCTATCACACCTGCGTACGACAGTACCTGACTGTACATCTTCACCGCGGTACAGGACAGTTACCTGTGTACATCTACACACCACATGCGGTACAGGACAGTTACCTGCTGTACATCTATCACACCTGCGGTACAGGACAGTTACCTGCGTACATCTATCACACCTGCAGACAGGACAGTTACCTGTGTACACTATCTATCACACACCCAGCAGTACAGTACAGTTCTGCTGTACATCTATCACACCTGCGTACAGGACTTACCTGCTGTACATCCATCACACACGCGGCATACGGACAGTTACTGCTGTACTCTATCACACACCCTGCGGTACAGGACAGTTACCTGCTGTCACATCTATCACACCTGCATACAGGACAGTTACTGCGTACATCTATCACACCTGCAGTACAGGACAGTTACCTGCTCATCTATCACACACTGGTACAGGACAGTTACCTCTGTACATCTATCACACCTGCAGTACGCTACGTTACCTGCTGTACAATTCTAATCAACAACTGCAGTCTGGACAGTTTACCTGCTGTCATCTATCACACCTCGTAAGGACAGTTACCTGCTCACATCTATCACACCTGCGGTACAGGACAGTTACCTGCTGTACATCTATCACACCTGCGGTACAGGACAGTTACCTGCTGTACATCTATCACACACCTGCAGTAGCATGACAGTTACCTGCTGTACATCTATCACACCTGCGGTACAGGACAGTTACCTGCTGTACTCTTCCACCCTGCGGGTACAGGACAGTTACCTGTATACATCTATCACACCTGCGGACAGACAAGTTACCTGCTGACATCTATCACACCTGCAGTACGGACAGTTACCTGCTGTATCTCGATCACACCTGCAGCTTTCAACACTTACATTTACCTGTCTTTACTCTATCACACCTGCATACAGGAACAGTTACTGCTGTAACCTCTATCACACATGCAGTACAGGACAGTTACTGCTGTACATCTATCACACCTGCGTACAGGACAGTTACCTGCTGTACATCTATCACACCTGCGGTACAGGACAGTTACCTGCTGTACATCTATCACACCTGCGGTACAGGACAGTTACCTGCTGTACATCTATCACACCTGCGTACAGGACAGTTACCTGCTGTACTATATCCCTGCAGTACAGGACAGTTACCTGCTGTACATCTATCACTCCTCTGCGGTACAGGACAGTTACCTGCTGTACATCTATCAACCTGCAGTACAGGACAGTTACCTGCTGTACATCTATCACACACCTGCGGTACAGGACAGTTACCTGCTGTACATCTATCACACCTGCGGTACAGGACAGTTACCTGCTGTACATCTATCAACGCAGTACGGACATGTACCTGCTGTACATCTATCACACCTGCAGTACAGGACAGTTACCTGCTGTGCATCTATCACACCTGCAGTACAGGACAGTTACCTGCTGTGCATCTATCACACCTGCGGTAACAGGACAGTTACCTGCTGTACATCTATCACACCTGCAGTACAGGACAGTAACCTGCTGTACATCTATCAACTGCAGTACAGGACAGTTACTGCTGTACATCTATCACACCTGCGTACAAGGACATTACCTCTGTACATCTATCACACCTGCGGTACAGGACAGTTACCTGCGTAGTAACATTCTATCACACCTGCAGTACAGGACGTTACCTGCTGTACATCTATCACACCTGCAGTACTGGACAGTTACCTGCTGTACATCTACCCTGTTTCCTTAAAATAGACATCCCCCGAAGTAGACCTAGTACAATTTGTTCAGGCTTAGAATATAAGGCCTCCCCTGAAAATAAGACCTAGCGGCCGCCATAGCAGCAGCTCCCCCATGCCATACATTATTAGTAAATCTTTTAGATGCTGCAGAAGGATGTGACATTCATGGAAGTAAATCACCGTCTGTTGTGTGCAAATCTGATCCAGCAGCTACCAGGATAAGACGGTCATTTATGGAAAGTTCTTTACTAAACATTAGAGATTGGGGCCATGATCTAATAAAAATCGAGTCACAAGACATACAGCAGGAAATTCAGAGTTTGGAGAGTCATAAAGAAGTAGAGAAGTTGATTTTTTGTTCAACTATAAATGTAAGTTCTTGTTCATGGAAAAATAAGACTCCCTGAAAATAAACCTAGTGTCTCTTTAGAACAAAAATTAATATAAGACTGTCTTATTTTCAGGGAAACAGGGTATCACACCTGCGGTACAGGACAGTTACCTGCGGCAACATCTTATCAACACCTGCAGTACAGGACAGTTACCTGCTGTACATCTATCACACACCTGCGGTACCGCACAGTTACCGGCTGGAGCAGTCCGGGCACGTCCACCGCATGCGCTTCCGGAGATACAGCAACGCGTTACCAGGACAACCGCTGACTACGGCGGCCGCAGAGAGTCAAGAGTGTTCAGCGCGGAGCCACTATAGGCCGTGTTACGTGTGTACCACGTGCTGCGTGTGCCCCGGGTGCGAGAGAGACGTCATTTTGTCTCCCTTCCCTTCCCTCCTTCTTTCTTTCTTCTCTAGTTTGACTCTTTAGTTTCTTTCTTATCCTATCTCTTTTTTTCTCCCTTTCATTCAGTCTCTTCCTTTTCGTGTTTTCTTCTGTTTTCCTCTTTGTTCTCTATTTTCTATTTTACTTTTACACCTTCTATATTGTCACTCTAATACTTTTCTCCTATTTTCTCTCCTTCTTTTTTCTTTTTGCCCTTTTCTATTTTCTCCCTAGTTCTTGCTTCCATCAGTTTCTTAGAGCTCGTTCAGACTGGCGTTTTAATGTGCGTGCGCCACCGTGATTTCTCCAAATAATATTGTACTAAAAATCACGGCTACTCAATTATATTCCTTTCTCTCTCTCTCTCTCTCTCTCTCTCTCCTTTGTTCTATTGTTCTCTCCCTCCTTTGTTCTGTTGTTCTTTTCTCTCTCTCTCTCTCTCTGTTGTTCTCTCTCTCCTTTGTTCTGTTGTTCTTTTCTTTTCTCTCTCTCTTTTCCTATTAGCTGTTTCTTTCTTTCTCTTCTCTGAGACTGCACGGTGTCGCTTTTGCGCACTTCCATTATAAATGAGATTTGTCTTTTTTGTTTTCTTTCTACGAGTCTGACTGCAGTGGGATCTGAATTGCTTTGCGTTGTGCTGTAGCGCTGCAGAGCTGTATCACACAAGAGTCGCAATCATCTGCAATTCATTGTGACTATTGCATAATTGATCTGTTGAGTCACTCGCGTTCTGCTGCTGAGGCTTAGTCTCTGGTTGTGTAACGCTCCTTGTCACTTACTAAGCACTTGCGGTAAGTATAATGGGTCTTAACAGATATTATATCAGTGGTTATTCATTTCTTGTGTTGTATACAGTAATATAATGACCAATCTCGTGCCCCATTAGTATCACTATGCACCATAGTCAAAGGTCCACACTGCTACAAACAGGATAACAGGGGCGACAAGCCTCCTCCCCCACACGTTTATAATCCCCCACCTTAAAATTACAAGGCTCCTTTTCTGTAGCCCCCACTGATGCCCCAGTTTCTGTAGCACCTCCTTATAATTCCCTGTTTCTGTTGATTCTCAATTATATTCCCTCTTTTTCTGTAGTGCCTCCCTCCTTCCTCCCTCCCACTCTTTACACAGCGGCCGCTCTTTAGACCTCTAAATGCCGGTCCTGAGTCACATACAGAAGAAGCAGATGTCTTATGGTGGAGCAAGGAGCTGACAGCTCCCTACTGTACCATTACAGTCAGATGTATCTGCGGACGGAGGAGGCAGATACGATTGACACTTTGGACATGCAGACCTGAAAATTAAGGACTATCCTGCTTTATCCAGGACAGTTTGGAGAAATGCTTAGAGGAATCGGCAAAGTTCAAAATAGCTATATAGATAACTGCAGAAGTGTCCTGTGGGTCTCATTTTGATAACCTTAGTGCACCCCATGGGGGAGTCCAGGCAGCACATGAAACATAAGGTCACCCTGATTTGTCCATAAACCATCTATGTATATGATACAGAATCCCTTGTAACCAGGTCAATGTGTTCCCTACTTTCCGGAAATCATGATGCATATTCCAAGTGGAGAAAACCTGGATGTATGTAGAAACAATGGATCGTTTCACAAGGAAAGAAACACAGATCCATTTCCCCGATGTTCAATCTGTGAGGCATCGCTTAGGTTTTCATAACATTTAATTTTTCAGCAAAATGCCCGGGTAATTGCGTTACTAGTGAGCGCCGGTACCAGGGCAGCCGCCGTGTGATACATTTTCCAGGCTGTAGGACAAATCTTGTACTCATGCCACAGGCATATATCAATTTTCCCTGGAATCCTATTAGAGATCGGAGAAGCCAAGAGATAGATGAAAAAATATCCACACTCGGAAAAATACATATAAATCTTACAATGTTGTCATGGAAATGCTGAGGCGGATTGATGATCGTGCACTGAGCAATTTGCGTGGCAGATTTGGATCAATTTGTGCTTTTTGACATAAGTAAACGAAAAAGGATTGGAAATACAAGGATTGGAAATACTTCCGCTCGGTGGTTCCCTGGTTCTTCCAGATGTTTATGGAGAATGTAATAATAAACCACCGGCATTTATTACTGGATAGAAATCTGCGCCGGTAAACGCAGCGTCTCTCCCTCTTGTCGCTCAGTGGGGCTCATTTACTTACCTGGTCCTGTCGCGATCCTGCGGCGCGCTGTCCGATGAGGATTCGAGTTCTGCCGGGATTCACTAAGGTCCGTGCGCCCAATATCCTGCATGTGTCGCTGCTGCGCCAAGGTCCGCCCGAGTTCACCTTCTACTTCCTGGTGCATGTAAGTGCTTGATCTTGCAACACAAATGGTTTTTTAAATTCCGCTTTTTTTCTGAATCCATTGGGTTGTCCGATGGCCACGCCCCCAATCTCTGTCGCGGGAAAGTCGGCGCCGATGCACCACAATCCGATCTTGTGCGCCAAAATCCCGGGTCAATTCGGCATAAAATGGAAATATTCGGAAAACCCCACGAAAGTCCGGCGTTCGGACCCTTAGTAAATGAGCCCCATTGTATCCATTGAATTGCTGCGAGCTGTGGAGCGCCTGCTAGCGGGATGTCTCTGCATATACTTGTTGCCAGACATGGTCAGGACAGACCCTCGTTTTCGTTGCCATTCACATAAGAACAAGACTTTCCCCTCAGCATTGGACTGGAGTTATATCGGCTTCATCAAACCCTGGAATTAGATCATCCACGGGGTCATTATCATAGTGAGGTCACTTTGTTGTTGTCTGTTTTTTCTTTTCAGTGGTTTTTAATGCTTCTCTATCATAAAGTGTTTTTTTTCGCTATGTTAAATGTGTTAAAGCTCATGTTTGGTTTTATTTTTTAAGTTGGCACAATCTGCCCTTTTTATATGTAAGGGGCGCCAAATCCGCTGAACAAAAAGTCGCAATTTGCGCTTTTTGTGCCCTTTTTCCTCCTTCCATAAGAGAATCTTACTAATACCAAATCTCTATAAGTAAGGTCATGCGGAGGATATATCACCCCTTTTTAGATCGGTAGGGGTCACTGCCGTGTTTTCTTATCCGGTTTCCAGGAATTTTCTTTGTGCCGGAAAAACCACTAAAGGAGAAAAAGCAAAAAAGAAATAATAAAACGGATGATAAAAATGATCACAGGAAGATCTTTTGCATTTGCATACGTTATAGGATTCATCAAACGTTGTAGCATTTACAGCAGTTTTTTAGGAGATAAAACTTCTGACTATAACTTTCTGCATTGCCCAAATACACAAAGAATGTATCGGAAATTTTGTGTGTTAAAGGGGTATTCCAAGTATATGGAATACGTATTAAAACATCTAATACAAAAATCCATAATGCTATCAATAAACGAATACAACAAAACTCATTGTCATTAATCACAAAACGAGCTCAAATTACTTTTATGATTAGCAAAATTTTCTGGGCTTTCTAAAGTAGGTGACATCTCCAAGATGACTGCCATCTACAACTACAAGTCCCATGTTCCCTCAGTTCTCAGCCCCTCCCTCTTATGCTCTGCTCCTAGAGATGATGTAACAGACTGTTCTGTTACCATAGTAATGAGGTGTAACTGCCATCACCACACACCGGCCATACTGGATGCCCTGCAACCAACCCACTACAGCCAAACATGGTGGTGATCACATGACTGGCCCAGGCAGCTGCAAGACATGGGATGTAGACATGTGACCAGCGGCATCTTCTGTCCTGTGTCTGCTCCACGCGGAGGAAATCAATGGACTGATTATAGGGCCGGGAGCATTTTATTTCTCCATTGTAATGTATATTAATAACACTTTTCTGCTAAGGGGAGAAAAATTTTAACAACTAATTACATATCTGCTTATATTTTAATGGCCCATTTGACTACGCATTATGCTTATTCCTGGAAAGCCCCTTCAAATTTTTTCTTTAATACTTTTCTAACCTTTGTTTATTTTTTTTCCCCCAATTCCTTTGTCACTTCTAAAACCTTAAAGGGGATTTCCGGTATTAAAATATTCATAAACTATTGTAAGGATGAATTATCAGTATCTGATCATTGAGGGTCCAACACTCAGTGCCCCCACAGATCAGCCGTTCTCATCAGCTAATAAAGAAAGAAGGGGACAGGAAGCGGACAGCGCCATTCCCTGTGTAGTGGCCGAGTAACGGCAGCTTAGATCTCATTCAAATGAATGGAGGCTGAATTGTAGTAACCTGGCCTGACCACTACACTGACAATGGCGCTGTCTTCTCTTATCAGCTGCTGATTACAGCTAATATGTGGGCAGGAATGTGCAAATCTATTCCACTATCTATGATTTTATGAATCTGGCGATTTTTCATGCAACACCTCAAATCTGAATATTTTCTGATTCTTGTTATAAATCTTGTATATACAATAATATCAGGGGTCTAACAGATCCGTTAAAATGTCCATTGATTTCAGAAGACTTTTGATGGGTCCGGTTTTGCACCTCAGCATTCAGGCTTCTGTTATGATGATTATTATTATAATAATATTATTATTGTAAACAAAAAAGTAAAATGTTTGTAAACAATTTACGAAATGAGATGGGAGCTTTTTTTGTGGTTTAGAGGACTGGAGGGGGTTATATACCAAACTCCTTGACAACCAAAGCAACATCAGCATGGGATGAATCTTTCAAATTCTACAAAAACTATGATGAACCAGTCTAGTGCAGCGTGTCTTGAAAGGGGAGGGGGTGCTGGGTGTTGGGTCACCACCAGCCTGATATTGGGCACTTACTCTATGGATATGTTATCAATATTATTATACATATAGTAAAGCTGGTCTAATCAGTGTAGCAAGGCATGCTGGGTAATAGAACAATTTTAGTAATTATGTAGTACAGGCGGTCCCCTACTTAAGAACACTCGACTTACATACGACCCCTAGTTACAAAAGGACCTCTGGATATTGGTAATTTATTGTACTTTATCCTTAGGCTACAATGATCAGCTGTAACAGTTATCACAGGAGTCTGTAATGAAGCTTTATTGTTACTCCTGGTTCTTATGACGACCCAACATTTTTTAAATCCAATTGTCACAGAGGCCAAAAACGTTCTGGCTGCGATTACAATGATAAAATATACAGTTCCGACTTACATACAAATTCAACTTAGGAACAAACCTACAGACCCTATCATGTATGTAACCCGGGGACTGCCTGTATTATCCTGTATTATCATTGTAGCATTATACATGATAATAACATTATGGTAATTATACTATACAATGTATACATTGGGGCAGATTTACTTACCCGGTCCGTTCGCGATCCAGCGGCGCGTTCTCTGCGGTGGATTCGGGTCCGGCCGGGTTTCATCAAGGTAGTTCCTCCACCGTCCACCAGATGAAAAGCATCTGAACGCACTCAAGTTCACCGAGCTGGACCAAGTGAAGGTAAGCGCGTCCCAAGCGACACTTTTATTGTTTTAAATGCAGCGGTTTTTCCGAATCCGTCGGGTTTTCGTTCGGCCACGCCAACCCCCCCCCCCCCCCTCCGCCGCGTGCATGCCAGCGCCGATGCGCCACAATCCGATCGCGTGTGCCAAAATCCCGGGGCAATATAAGGAAAATCGGCGCAAATCGGAAATATTCGGGTAACACGTCGGGAAAACGCGAATCGGGCCCTTAGTAAATGACCCCCATTGTGTTATTGAAGACCTAAACCTTTGATATACAATATTGGTAATAGATGAGACATTTGCCCCCTCTGGGGTGTTTCCTTAGTAGATGTGACAGGTGAGTGATATCTATACATTATGACCCTGTGGATATCTGCAGTGCGGTATACGTGCCGCATACTATTTACCAGCAGCAGGGACATAGTCATCGTAACATTCGTTCTTTCATACAATTTACTAACATTTTTTCCATACAATTTGCCGAGTGGGAAGAGACAGAATAAAGAAATGAAGTTCCACAAGGACAAACAGTACCGGAGCGTAATACAGGATTATTATTATCCTCTTGTATCATAGATGTTTGAGCATCCAGAAGCAATGATCTATTCAAGGATAATGGGCCGCTGCGTCGTGTTCTTCTCCTGTAGGCAACAAACTTTTCAGGCAATTTACATTCACAGGTTTCTAGTTGGCCCCAAGCTAATGCACAAAGCTGGGAGTGTGGCCCTGTATGGCCTTGTATGGCCCTGTATGGCCTTGTGTGGCCCTGTATGGCCTTGTGTGGCCCTGTATGGCCTTGTATTGCCCTGGGTGGTCCTCTGTGGTCATGAATGGTCCTGTGGGATCTTGTGTGGCCCTGTATGGTCATGTGTGGCCCTCTATGGCCCTGTGTGGCCCTGTATGTTCATGTGTGGCCCTCTATGGTCCTGTGTGGCCCTGTATGGTCATGTATGATCCTGAATGGCCCTGTGTGGTTCTGTATGATCCTGTGTGGTTCTGTATGATCCTGTGTGGTTCTGTATGATCCTGTGTGGTTCTGTATGATCCTGTGTGGGTCTGTATGATCCTGTGTGGGTCTGTATGATCCTGTGTGGTCCTGTATGATCCTGTGTGGTCCTGTCTGGCCCTGTATGGTGCTGTGTGGTCCTGTATGATCCTGTGTGGTCCTGTATGGTGCTGTGTGGTTCTGTATGATTCTGTGTGGTCCTGTATGATCCTGTATGATTCTGTGTGGTTCTGTATGATCCTGTGTGGTCCTGTATGATTCTGTGTGGTTCTGTATGATTCTGTGTGGTTCTGTATGATTCTGTGTGGTTCTGTATGATCCTGTGCGGCCCTATATGGTCCTGTCTGGTACTGTGTGGCCCTATATGTTCCTGTCTGGCCCGGTATGGTACTGTGTGGCTCTGTATGGTGCTGTATGGCCCTGTGTGTAGTCTTTCTGCACTTTTGAATTATTCTACGTGGACTCTTAAGATTAGGAGAAAACATTTGATTTAAGCTCTAATCATTCTCTCACCGATATGGAGATTCTCCCTACATATAACTGTATGTTTGTGTTCATGGTGGGTGCAGAGGGTGTTCTTGCACCCAGAGCCGGTAGTCTAAGGGGGTGTATTTTCTGCAAATCAGGAGACAAGCTATACTTAGTGTAACTAGAAGAAGTGTGACCCCTATGAATGGGGCCCCCTTTACCCTTACAAAAATATACATGTCTTTATAGAAACATATCCTGTTTAATCCCTGAGCTGAGGGGTTTTGCTGAAAAAACTATTATAAAATTCAGGATAATGAAGCTCTGTCGCTCCTGTGCCTGGCTCCGGGGCTTCTCCTCTTGCACTGCCTCAGAGAATGATGTAATCACTGGGTTGTGCGTGACAGGCAGAAGTAATCAATTGATGCACCATCGCAGCTGCTGTGTATGAGTCATCCAGCTCACATTGATTAGTCTTGTCTGGACGGTTCAGGAAGCTTTGTGTGTAATGTGCTTATGAACAGCAGCCAGCATGCAACCCAGCTTTCCCAGGGTCCTGAATTTTATAATTGTTTTTTTTCAGCAAAACCACTCAGCTCAGGGATTAAACAAGATATGTTTCGGCATCAGTGTAGCTACAGCATTCACAAGGTATGTTTGGTTCATACTGCATCAGATTAAGGGTACATTCACACGCGGTATGCCAGCCGTGCGGGCATACCGCCGTGTGCTGGAGGTGAGGAGGAGGTGACCCCTCCTCCCTCCATAGGAAATAGCGGCACACGGCCGCACATCTGCCGAAAGATAGAGCTTGCTCTATCTTTTTGCGGTGTGCGGCCCGGATCGGTGCCAAACATGTGTGGCACCGGATCCCCGCCGTGCCGCTATTGCCGTCTATGGGGACGTACATGCGGCCGCAAATTTGTGCCCGCATGTACGGCCCCGCAGACGGCAGTGCAAATGAGCCCTAAATGTTAGATTTCCACCATCTTTGTTACTTTCTGTGGGTGGTTTGTAGCAGTCGTATTTCAGGACGGGAAGGCTTGTGCTGTCGCAGTTTATTTTTCTCACATTGATCATTTGTACAACAAATTGTTTAAAACACTCTGAAAACAAGAGAACTTCAGAAAGTTTCCTAAAACAGCAAAACCACAATTAGAGGCTTCAAAGATGAGGAATATTGTACAGACTCACCACGTTATTAGCGCCAAACTGTAATTAGCCTCTCGCTTAGAAACCCATCTGCTTCTATTTATCCAGAGCCCATGGTTCTCAGGTTACAGTCCTGAGGAGCTCGTGTCTCCTCCACAACAAGCAGGTGAGTCCATAAAATCCAATTCTCTGTGTTATAAATAGACTGCACGACATCCGATCATTTACACAGAACCTGGAGATTATAATCCATCTCTCTTATTTCAGAGAGGAAGAACATGGCCCGTATGTAAATAATACACTTCACCATAGCGCAGAGTCAGCGCTATTCACTCCAATGGATCCTAGCGGCAACACCAGCCTGGACCTGTGGATAGATGTGGAATAGTTTTTATACTTGTTTATACAGATTTTGATACTATATACTGGGAAGACTCCTGACGTATAGCTCTGCTGCAACCACTCGTCACTCATCTATCAGGTGTAGTTACTGGAGACACATAACTGCATCCTAGACTAGCGTAACACCAAGCTCTAGAGCCACAAGGAAGAAGCGACTGTCACAGATCAGAGGGGGCGAACTGTCAGAAAGTCTCTTAGGGATGAGACATCAGGGGGAAGGGGGTGTGACCCCCGAAATGTCACAGCACAGTGCTCACAGCACTTTCGGGAGGCGTCTGCTTGAGTTAGGGTCTCTATCCATGCACCAGAATACTTTGGTTGTTTTAAAGGACATTCAAAGGATGGACTGTGATTATGCTTATGCAAGTTTACAAATAAGTTTACAAATATACTCACATACTCACGTTAACTTTTGGTCTTAGAATGTCATATTCACTATGACAAAGTTCAAAGAGCTTGCATTCTCAGACCACAAGTCAATTTATCAAAAAATGTGAATGTTTTACGAGAAATTATGAAGTAAAAGGAAGATTTTATCCAGAAAACTTGTGTGGTCAGTTTTGCTCTTGGACACTATTCATTTGATGCGTTTGGGGAGTGAAGGAGAGCTCCTAGTCCTAGATCACATCACAGGTTTATATTAGCTCCACCGTTTACGTATTTGTTGTGTGAAGAGTCTGTGGATTCTCTAGACCACTGCAGGAGATGGTACTAGCCGCAATCCGGGACCGGAGTCTAATTGGCACCTGATCCTCACCAGAGCCCGCCGCAAAGCGGGATGGTCTTGCTGCGGCAGGGTGCTACCAGGTCGTTCCACGGGTGCAACTAGGCAGCCAAGGTAGTGCGGAGGGGGATGCAGGACACAGTCCGAGCCTGGGATGACAGCAGGGGTACAGCTTGGAAGGATGAACTAAGACTCGCGGCAAGACCACAGGAGGTGGCACACGGTACAGGCAGGCAGGAACTGGTAAGGGGAACACAGCCTGGGACGGATGACAGGAACACGGAGGAACACTGGAGACACAGGGAACACTGGAGGGCTTTCACTTAGCAGGAAATGATGCTGAAGATCTGACAAGGCAGGAAGGGAGGTGCCGGATTATAGGGGTGAGCCGAATTGCTGAGCTCCAATCAGGAGGACGCTGACCCTTTAAGTCTAGGAGAGCCGGCACGCCCTAGGAGCGGTAGCGCGGCCTAGTCAAGAAGCAGGAGCGCAGTCCGGGACGGGGAGCGGGACAGTGACAGCGGGGACCACGGCACCAAGAGGGGCACAGGTGTGCCCACGATCCGCGGCATGGACACCCATGACAGCCACCATGGGCAACAAGGTCCTACATTCCTGGATGATGGTGTACTGTTAGAGGTCTGGAAGTGAAAGTCCACAACTCCAGGATTAACTATTGTTAGTGAAGGTCCAAATCTCCAGTTCCCCCAAAATAAAGGTTGAGTTTCCACCACTGCTGGTCACCCGTCTAGGACGATGTTTCGTCATAGAGACCTCTTGTTCAGAATCAAAAATCAAGTTCATCCCTGTGCAGGACACCCCCGCTCCACCACTGCTCTGATGGAGAAGGACCTGCTGAGCGCGGATTGGTCTGTACTGGGAATTTGTGGGTTCTCCACTGATGTACAATGATGATTGGACTATTTATTGTCCTTTTCATTTTTTTGGCTCTGAAAAATCCACCTAAAACCTAATGTCTGTCTTCAGCCTCACGTCATTTCCACAATGAAATTCTCCATCCAAATCGATGTGACACAAAAGCCATTGAAAGGAATCGAGGTCGTCTCTACCGTAAACAGATATCTTCCCAGAATTTTGGGACTCTGAATGTGGGTTAGTAAAAAGTTTTACATATGATTGTAGAGGAAAAGATTTTTGCTTTTATACTAACAATTGCTGCCTCTGCCGTGCAGGTTATAAGGATGAGGGATGAGCAGGTAGAGAAGCCATTGCTCATCTTAATTAATGAATCATTGTGCAAATGTCACATCTGCCTGTTATACGAGCGGCTGCTGCTCTCTGCTCTCTGCTTGCAGTGATATTTAATATCCATCTTTGTTGTTTCATTGTTTGCTGCTCGTCTCATTAACACCATAAAAAACACATGGCAAAATAATGTTCTTTTCTAATGTAAATTTATATGGTAGATTCATTCAAAATTCAAGGAAATCTACCACCAGGATGAAGGGTTGTAAACCAAGCACAGTGACCTACTGGTATGTGTCCTCTCTGGCAGGATCTGCTCTTCTTTAAGTTTCTTATGCCCTTATTTTTAAGAAAAAAAGGCTTTAAATATCATGCAAATGAGTCTGAGGGGCTCCACTAACACTTCTGTAGCCTGAAGCACCTCAGGCTCATTTGCATAATTTTAAAAGCCTTTTTTGTAAAAACCATAACTTAAGAAGTTAAAAGTAGTTCTGATCCTGCCAGAAGGGGCACAAGCAGTATGTCATGTGCTTGGTTTACAACCCTTCGTCCTGGTGGTAGATGTTCTTTAACCCCTTAACGCTCTGCGCCGTAGCTCTACAGCGCAGAGGTATAAGGGATGTATGAAGAGGGCTCACGGGCTGAGTCCTCTTCATACAGAGGTGGAGGTTTTTGCTTTTTGCACAAAACCCCCACCGCTAATAACCGACCGCGGCTATTAACCCTCAAACGCGCAGTCAAAGTCGCCGCGGCGTTTGTTAAAGACGCGGCGCGCGGCGCCGCCATCTTTTTCGTCGCCACGCCCCGAACGTATCGGGGTCGCGGCGATCGGTTACCATGGTAGCCTCGGTCTTCTTTTGACACGAGGCTACATGGCTTAGCAGGTTCGTGTACAATGAGCCAGAGGCTCATTGTAATGTATGACCTGAAAAAATGCCATATATTGCATACTGTAGTATGCAGTATTATGGTAGGAGCGACTGACCATCTAGGGTTAATGTTACCCTAGATGGTCTAAAAAATAGTGAAAAAAAAAGAAAAAAAAAAAAGTTTAAAAAATAAAAAAATTAATAAAATATTAAAAGTTCAAATCACCCCCTTTCCCTAGAACGGATATAAACTACAAACAGTAAAAATCACAGACATATTAGGTATCGCCGCTCCCAAAATGCCCGATCCATCAAATATATAAAAACGTGTCGGTTCCGAGGCGGGAAATGGCGCCCAAATGTCCGAAATGCGACTTTTACACCTTTTTACATAACATAAAAAATGAAATAAAAAATGATCAAAATGTCGCACAGACCTCAAAATGGTAGCAATGAAAACGTCGCCTCATTTCGCAAAAAATGACCCCTCACACATCTCCGTGCGCCAAAGTATGAAAAAGTTATTAGCGTCAGAAGATGGCAAAAAAATTTTTTTCTTTTTTGTACACATTCATTTAATTTTTGAAAATGTATTAAAACACAATAAAACCTATATAAATGTGGTATCACCGCGATCGCACCGAACCAAAGAATAAAGTAGGTGTGTTATTTGGAGCGCAGAGTGAAAGTCGTAAAAACTGAGCCCACAAGAACGTTTTTTTTTCAATTTTTCCACATTTGGAATTTTTTTTCAGCTTCGCAGTACACGGCATGTTAAAATAAATAACATCACGGGAAAGTAAAATTTGTTACGCACAAAATAAGCCCTCACACAGGTCTGTACACTGAAAAATGAAAAAGTTATGGATTTTTGAAGTTGGAGAGCGAGAAATCAGCCGAAAAACCCTGCGTCCTTAAGGGGTTAAAGTCAATAGGCATCTGGTAGAGATGAGTGAATTGCAGTGGACAAAGTGGAATTCGATATGAGTTTCATGAAAGATTTGATTCTGCACTGGATTCAAATTTCCAATAGTTCTGATCCCAGACGAGTGTGGAAGCCTTTTGGAGACCTTCCTTATGCTTTGTCCAGGACACGCAAAAATTCCTACCAAAACTGGGAGGATCTTAAAAAGTAGCCACCGGAAGCCCTGATGTGGCCTGGGGGAGTGGTGGGTCCTCCTGGTGGAGAACCTTGGATGTAGTTCTGAGGGAACATCTGCCGGACTGTGCTCTTCCTGGAAGACTGGGGGCAGGAGCTCCAGGTTTTCCAGGGATCTAGGAGGGCAGCCTCAGAGACTTGGACAAGGCACCAAGCCATGGCAGAAACCCCAGGAAGTCAAATAAGACATCAAACTGGTTCAAATCAAATTTTTTGAAAAAAGACAGTTTGCTCATGTGATCCTTTTCCTAGTAGCAGCATTTGATCATGTGATCCTTTTCCTAGTGGCAGCATTTGATCATGTGATCCTTTTCCTAATAGCAGCATTTGATCATGTGATCCTTTTCCTAGTAGCAGCATTTGATCATGTGATCCTTTTCCTAGCAGCAGCATTTGATCATGTGATCCTTTTCCTAGTAGCAGCATTTGATCGTGTGATTCTTTTCCTAGTAGCAGCATTTGATCTTGTGATCCATTTCCTAATAGCAGCATTTGATCGTGTGATTCTTTTCCTAGCAGCAGCATTTGATCATGTGATCCTTTTCCTAGTAGCAGCATTTGATCATGTGATCCTTTTCCTAGTAGCAGCATTTGATTATGTGATCCTTTTCCTAGTAGCAGCAGTTAATCATGTGATCCTTTTCCTAGTAGCAGCATTTGATCATGTGATCCTTTTCCTAGTAGCAGCATTTGATCATGTGATCCTTTTCCTAGTAGCAGCATTTGATCATGTGATCCTTTTCCTAGTAGCAGCAGTTAATCATGTGATCCTTTTCCTAGTAGCAGCAGTTAATCATGTGATCCTTTTCTTAGTAGCAGCATTTGATCATGTGATCTTTTTCCTAGTAGCAGCATTTGATCATGTGATCCTTTTCCTAGTAGCAGCATTTGATCATGTTATCCTTTTCCTAGTAGCAGCATTTGATCATGTTATCCTTTTCCTAGTAGCAGCATTTGATCATGTTATCCTTTTCCTAGTAGCAGCCCAGAGCTGAAGGCACATGGATGCACTTGTGCACTGGAGGACATTTGTTCTTAGTATTAATGAATTTGGAATAAAAGCCTTTTCCCAGTTAACACACAAATGACTCATTTATGATAAGTAGTATCACAAATCACAGATCTGACATTTTGTGTAGGTACCAAACGCTTCTTTTCTTCTGCAGCCCCCAAACCACTGGAAGTAATAGATATGTTACATAAGAAGCGATAGAGATGATGATTTGGAGGTTAAAAAGACAAGAAATGGTTTTGTAATTGGGAATTGAAAATCTATAATGATGACATCACAGAGGAAGGTCCTGGCAGGGTAATATACATATATAATATTACAGTGTGTGCACAGTCCAGCTTATACTGACGTCGCATCTAAACTGTGCAATGATAACGTGAGATATATGAAATGATTGATAAAGAAGCAAATAAATTAGTTTTTTATTATAATTGGACTGTTCATATTACATGAAGAGAACCTGTCACTGGGGACCTCAATTTAACAGACAGTTACAGAAGCCCATGACATAATCCACTGTGTAGTCCCAGGGGTTGGGCTTTGGTTTGGATTTATTTAAAAAACAACAACAAGTAACTTGTCTGTGGTGTAGACTCCTCAGCTCTCTCCCCCACCTTTGTGCTCCTGTACAGCTCCTTCCTCCCCCACTGAGGTGACCTCACCAGGCTGTGACCTCTGTGAATAAGCAGGAGGGAGGAGCTGTCCAGAAGCACAAAGGTGGGGGCTGATAGCTGAGGAGTCTGCAGCACAGACAAGTCACATGTTTTTTGAAATGCATCCAAGCCAAAGCCCAACTCCTGGGACTACGCAGAGAATTCTGTCAGGATGCAAGGTAAGCTATAACACATAATTATGCTGTAATGCAAATGCTTAGAGAAGGCAGAAAGACATATGTGCAATAGAGGTGTTATGGGCTTCTGCATCCTGTCTTTAGTAAAAATGAGGTCCCTGGTGACAGGTTCCCTTTGAGCTCTTCTCTCTATTGAATCCTTTAAATCCCTTCCAAATATTTTGGTTTGAAGCACATTTGTATCATGATGTCAAAGAAAAAGAAAGGTCTTGTTCACATTGGGGGGAATTCTATGGACTCTTGGTAAATACGGGATCAAACCTTAGGTGGACAACACTTTAGTAAAAGTTGCGGAGTGGCCGATGTCGCCTGGTTCTCCAAGATGTTTTTCTAAACTGATTAAAAACTGATGACAAATTGCCTTCAGCTTTCATCACTTTCTTCATCTGTCATCCTTGACTGTAAAATGATAGCACAAATCTGCTACAATCTGTGATACAATATTATATTCACATGAGATTCTTCTGTGCAATGCAAAGGGTGAAATTCACATCAAATGTATCAAAATGAATTTGGACAATTTGGTAAAATCTGCAACTAAAACCCTCAAATCAACCGAATGATAATTAGAAGTGTTGATAAAGACGTCTGCAAACGGGAGAAGAATACTATAGAATCATCTTGTGTCCATACTGACCACCATAAGCCACCAATTTCAGAAGATTTGATTTGTTTATTATAAAACAATTTGGGTTGGGGGGGGGGTGCACATTTGTCATGGCTTGTGCGACAGTTATATACAAAGCATCCTACCTGGAGTTTACAATAAGTAGTAATTAAAGGGAATCTGTCAGCATTGACGACCATGCAGACAGCTGCAGACAGTGTTGGGTCCTGTTAGCCCTAGAGATCTGCGTAGCTGTACATTTGTATATTAGTAGAGACAGGACAATGAAAAGTAAAGTTATAATCCAGCTCTGCAGCTCCTGTAAGGGCTCTGGGCGGGTCTTTCAGCCTGAAGAGCTTTCTGCTCAAAGTCCTGTGCTGATCCACAGCCGCTCCCCTCTGCTACAAGGAGGAGCTGTATCAGCATTTTGGTTGGACACTTACAGCAGTCACTCAGAGCAGTGGGGAGGGGCTGTAGGACAGTGCACTGGAAAGATCAGAAAGCCGAAGCACTGGCAGGAACTGCAAACCAGGGTTAAAAATGCCCTTTTTGTAATCTTGCTGTGAAATAAAACACACAAAGATGGGGCTAAACAACTCTCAGGGGTATATACCTTGCAGTCTTGTATTAGGGTCAAAACTAATTATGGATTCTCTTTAAAGTATTTTCCATTAGGGCAAAGTAACAAAGTGGGTAAACAAGTAAAAAAAACTCGAAACTTGGAATTGGGCTCATCCCCACCATGGACACCTTGAGCCGTAGGTTCAGGGACTGAGGCCCTTCTTACACAAATGCAATGCCCACAGTATCGCCACCGAGTGCCATGGTGCAGTTGGGCTTCCATTCATAAAACATTCAGATTTCATTTGGTGCTTGAAAACCAAACACTTTAAGAACCGATCATTAGGGTTCTATATTGTGCAAACACAGAAAATGCAATCTGAAGATAAAGATCCAGTTCTGCAGATAAAGATCCAGTTCTGCAGATAAATCATTCCAATCCTTCTTGAGATGCTTCTACTCCTTTATTGGAGTCCAGCTGTGTGTAATTAAACTGATTGGACTTGATTAGGAAAGGCGCACACCTGTCTATATAAGACCTTACACCTCATAGTGCAGGTCAGAGCACATGAGAGTCATGAGGTCTAAGGAACTGCCCAAGGAGCTTAGAGACAGTGGGGCAGATTTACTTACCCGGTCCCTTCGCGATCCAGCGGCGCGTTCTCTGCGCTGGATTCGGGTCCGGCCGGGATTCATCAAGGTAGTTCCTCCGCCGTCCACCAGGTGGCGCTGCTGCGCTGAAAAACATCTGAACGCGCTGGAGTTCACCGGGCCGGACCAAGTGAAGGTAAGCGCGTCCTAAGTGACACATTTCTTTTTTTAAATGCAGCGGTTTT
The DNA here is from genome assembly GCA_019512145.1 of Engystomops pustulosus. Lineage (NCBI taxonomy): Eukaryota > Metazoa > Chordata > Amphibia > Anura > Leptodactylidae > Engystomops > Engystomops pustulosus. The sequence goes on from WNYA01000850.1 coordinate 89,973, forward strand.
TCCGAATCCGTCGGGTTTTCGCTCGGCCACGCCCCCCGATTTCCGTTGCATGCATGGTGGCGCCGATGCGCCACAATCCAATCACGTGCGCCAAAATCCCGGGGCAATACAGGGGAAATCGGCGCAAATCGGAATATTCGGGTAACACGTCGGGAAACCGCGAATCGGGCCCTTAGTAAATGACCCCTAGTATTGTAGCAAGGCACAGATCTGGCCAAGGTTATCAAAGAATTTCTGCAGCACTCAAGGTTCCTAAGAGCACAGTGGCCTCCATAATCCTTACATGGAAAATATTCAAAGCAGGGAAGCGACACATGCAGGATATCGTGCCACGCTGCTGTCAACCACCACTAGGGGCCTCTATTGAGTCCACACTGTACAAGCTAATAATTAGTGGATTTGTAATGATAGATAAATAAAATGTAATTTATTTGTCATTGAAACATTATGATAATGGTATTTTGGTATAAATTGAGGATTCTTAATAAAATTAAGCTTTCTGCCCCCTCCTTAATTCTAAGTCTTGTTTGTGCTCCTCTTTGTAATGGGTAATGTTGTCGTGGGAAATGACCAACTCATTAAAAAGATGTTTTTCTGTATTTCTGGGAACGCGATCAAGATTTTGTTTTCTATTGAGGTGCAGCAAGTCCTGCGCTTGTATCGGCTTCTATAGGACAAGTGTCTGTGTGTGTAACAGGACAATGACCGTGTGTTTCTGCTCCCATGCCGCTAACTCTCCGAGACCTGTTGTTTTATTTGGGAACCGAAATGTCAAGTTGTGAATTTTCTGCTGCCAAATTCTAGGAGACACACAATGGCGCGGCTTGTTTTGTATCACATCACATAATAGGACGGTTTAATGATCCCGGATAAAGCTCCTCCGGAGAAAAATGTCTCATTAATGGCGACTCTTTCTGTAAGAATCCATGGCCAGGAGGAGGGGCCGCCAAAAATAGGCAAAACATCTACGGTGCCCCCAAGGGTCCAACTCTATTGGTAAAATGTTTCTGTTTTTGTGGTGCATATGTGTTCCCTTTCACCATTGGCAACAATCAATTGTATCGTAACTAATGAGGTCAGAACGAAGAGGAACAGAGCTGGTGCAGGGGTCTGATTTTAGGGCACTGGGGTTTGTGTTGACTGTGAGCTCTGATATAAATATCTGGGGTCTACACAAATTACAGAACGACCCTAGTTAATACTTTCCATTATTTGCATTATTATTTGCTGGTCTGCCGACTTTTATACAAAGGCTCCGCCCTATCAATGGGATTTTTTTAAAGGGCAGTTTCAAGACAATGGGATGGGGGGAGGTTTGGCTTAGGGCACTGAAGTTGATTAGAACTTCAGTGTGTAATGGGGGCTTCCCGAAAAAAATGGTTGGAACATGTTAAATTTTCAACATGCCCAATCCTCTTAGACTCATATGAGATAAAGCCATTGGAGGTCCGGCTGGTGGCAGCTTAGTCCCCTCCCCCAGTGAGATCACATCAGTGGAGCTAAGTGTCATGTGTATGGAGGGTTTGCAGGAAGACCTGTAGAGTTCCTGCTGCCCACCTGGTGCCCTACACAAAGAGGGGAACAGGTGGGGCCTGGGTGCCACACGTGGCTTCTGGGGACTAGTTGGGGATCGCAGCTGCCATTATATTTATATATTAATATAGTGACTTGCACCCCAGGAATCATAGACCCTTCCTGGATGATGCTGAACAATATAAAATTGGGAACAGATGAACGGCAGCCCCCGGCGTCCAGTAATACCAGGATATGAAGTAATAATATGTTAATGAAGCTGAATATCAGAGAGGCCATCAGCCGCCAGATCTCATTGAAGAATTTAATGTCCCATTTTATACAATAGAAACCAGAATCCCACTATCTGTGATAGTCTCTTGGCAGAATCCTACAAGATGAGCCATGGGCAGTGGCGTAAGAAGACTCCAGTGGACTCCGGTGCAAATTTTGGATAGGGGTCCCCTTTACCAGCAGCCTCCCCTCACTAATGAAATGTCCAGCAGCCTCCCCTCACTAATGAAATGTCTAGCAGCCTCCCCTCACTAATGAAATGTCCAGCAGCCTCCCCTTAGTAATGAAATATCCAGCAGCCTCCCCTTAGTAAATGAAATGTCCGCAGCCTCCCGCCATCAGATGAAATGTCCAGCACCTCCCCCCACTAATAAATGTCCAGCAGCCCTCCCCTAGTAATGATATCCAGCAGCCTCCCCTTAGTATGAAATATCCACGCAGCCTCCCTTAGTAATGAAAATGCACAGCGCTCCGCTTAGTAATGAAATGCTCCAGCCTCCCTTAGTAATGAAATGTCCAGCAGCCTCCCCTTAGTAATGAAATATCCAGCAGCCTCCCCTTAGTAATGAAATATCCAGCAGCCTCCCCTTAGTAATGAAGGGCCCCTTGATCCTGAAGAGACCCTAATATAAAGAACTCTGGTGGCTGAGGGTCTCTGAAGGGGCCTCACAAGTAGAACGACCCTTCGATTTGTCAGGATTATTTTGTAGAAATCTCTACGACTCCTCCCATTATCTCTTGCATAGACATTAGGATACACATTTACCAAGTAGCTAATTGTCTCAGAAATGGAGATGCAAATAATGAACGGTTCCTGTTATCTTCCTCTCGGCTTTTTATATATTTTTTTTCTGGCAGACACAGACAGGACTGGCGGATCATGTTGTTGCTATGGAGATGTTTAGACTGTATTTCAATAAGTCGCATATAAAACAATTCAGTAGAGGATGTGACTTCTGGGGACGTCGCAAATGTTTTGCTTTCACTCAAGACAGTTGGTAAAATAAAGTAATTGTTCACACTGTGCACATCCTATGGAGACGGGTCTCCTTACCAGATTCTGTGATTTGAGAGTCCGGATAATATAATAAGATAATATAAGTCTGAGCGGAGCTGGGATTATAAAGCTCATGATACGTTTAAGGAGATACTTAAAAAAACGTAACCAAAAATACAGTAAAATACATTAAAAAGATTAATTTAATCAAGTATTAAATGACATAAGATTAAGTATTGAAAATGACACATTTTTGGCATCTGTTTCCTTAAACCATCACATAATTATAAACTCAGCAAATATATAATATTCCTGTAAAGTGAGAAATATAGCTGCAGCAACTTATCTCCCGAACAATGTAACATCCAGTCCTTCTATCCGTCTCACGCACATTACCGTGGGCACGTGGCCGGGTGCAGGAGATAAGAGCTGGGTAGTAGTGGGGCAGTTTGTGCAGTATCCGGGGTATAAGCCTTCTAGGGGGTCCTTGGCCACCAAACCACCCACCAAATTTTATACTGAAAAGGACCTTCACCTATGAAATCTTTGTACATCTGTTTCTGCTCTGAATACACAAGAGCCATTTCAGGACCTTTAAAAGTCCTCCAAAGGTCCTCAAACTGCAGATTGAAAGCGGCAGAAGGGACACGTCCTTCATTCTTGTTCCAGATGTAGGAAGTGATTCCAGACTTGTAGGGGCCATAATATTCATACAGCCCAGGGCCCAGGACATTCTCAACCCATGGCTGCCCATGGCAGATCCTGCCCCATCTGGCAGAATCTGCTCTTCTTTTAGATAACTATGTATTTGCTTTTACAAAAAAAAGGCTTTAAAATTATGAAAGTGAGCCTAAGGGGCTCCAGGCCCCATAGCTGTTAAATGAACCTAGAGACCATGAGGCTCATTTGCATAATTTTTTGCACTTTTCTTTGTAAAAACAGGGTAATAAGAAGGTAATAGAAGAGCGGATCCTGCCAGAAAGGGCACACACCAGCAGGTAACTGTGCTTGGTTTATAATCCTTCATCCTGGTGGTAGATCTCCTTTAACCGGTTAAGGACCGGGCCGTTTTTCATTTTTCCCTCCCCACCTTCAAAAATCTATAACTTTTTTATTTTTGCACGTAAAAAGCTGCAACAAATTGCACTTCATAGTGATTGCATTGAATATTCCATGCCATGTACTGGGAAGCGGGAAAAAAATTCCAAATGCAGTGAAAATGGTGAAAAAACGCATTTGTGTCGTATTCTTGTGGGCTTGGATATTACCTGGATTTACACAGCTTTCACTGAGCGCCCACAATGATGCATCTAATTTATTCTTGGGTCACAGGGATACCAAATTTGTATAGGTTTTATAATGTTTCATACATTTACAAAAATTAAAACCTCATGAACAAAATTTTTTTTTTATTTTGCTGTCTTCTTGTGCTTATAACTTTTCCATACTTCGTTGTATGCGTTGAGGGTGGTGTCTCTTTTTGCGACTTTTGATGATGTTTTCAATGATATTATTTTAGGACTGTACGACCTTTTGATCACTTTTTATAGAATTTTTAAATTTTTTTTAAATGCAAAAAGTGCCAGTTTTGACTTTGGACGCGATTTCCGTTACGGGGTTAAACGCAGTGAAAAACTGTTATCATATTTTGATAGATCAGGCATTTTCGGACACGGGCGATACCTAATAGTTTATGATTTTTACTGTTTATTTATATTTATAGCAGTTCTAGGGAAAGGGGGTGTGGTTGAATTTTTAGGTTTTATTATTATATATATAATTTTTTTAATTTTTTTTAATTTTTATTTTTACCATTTTTCAGACTCCCTAGGGTACTTTAACCCTAGGTTGTCTGATCGATTCTATCATATTTCAGCCCGTGAGCCCTCTCCATGCATCGGAACGCGAACCGGTTAAAGGATGCAGAGTTTGATTTTGTGTGTGTCCTCACACTGTTATTCTCTGTGCATTGAGCTTCTGTATAGCCACTCCCCTCTGCTCTGATTAAAAGCTTAAAGGACACCTGTCATCAGGTCTGTGTCACTCGTCCTGTCACCTCTACCTGTTGGAGCAGCTCACAAGGATCCCATCCCAGCCTTTATCTAGTTATTTCATACAGATTATTCATTGTAAAATCATCTGTTCTTTATCATGTAAATGAGGCTGGTCACATGTCAGAGGCAGTGTTCACCCCTGTATGTCACCCCTCCCCTCATCCTCCCCCTGCTCATGTCTGTGTGGTAATTATAGTAAAGCATGGCTATGTGTGTGCTGCATCTGCGACATGCTGCATCCTCCTAATATACATGTGAGAGACACAGACATCATCTACACATGAATCTGACATGTTCTGCTGTAACATGGCTGCCTGGAGCTGCTGTATCTCACACACACATGCACACACAGGCTGCAGGGGGCGCCAGCAGCAGGAAGCACAGTCAATAGAAAATGGAACCTTGCACAGCAGAATACTGCACCAAGTAGAGGTAATAGTCGACACACTCAAAACGAGCAAATCAAGAATCAGAGAAAAAAGTAGTGTGTCACTGACATGGTTTGATTCAAAAAACATAACAAATTTTATTAATATTCAACACTGAACACAAACATGCATATAAAATCAATTAAACTGTACCAAAGTACATCAATTGTCTACCATGTTATGCACTATGGTCGGTGCAAAAACAAGACACCTCCTGAATGGGTGGTATCCACCAAAACCACCCCTAAACAATGAAAAGACACATATAAATGTGCAAGTGCATCTGTCAAGCTGCCATGGAAGTAAGGGTTAAGTCAATTAATGCCTACAATTGTACACTGGTAAAAAGTCGATAAAGGTAATGGAGGCAAACCCTAGTACATATCAACAATGACCTGGCAAACAAACCAGAGAAATAGCAGCAGGCAGGCGGGGTGGTGGAATGATCAGGATGTGTTTATGTTTATATCCAACACCACCGCCTCTGCCTGCTATTTCTCTGGTTTGTTTGCCAGGTCACTTGTTATATGTACTAGGGTTTGCCTCCATTACCTTTATCGACTTTTTACCATGTTTACATTGTAGGCATTAATTGACTTAACCCTTACTTCCATGGCAGCTTGACAGATGCCTTGCACTTATATGTTGCTTTTCATTGTTTAGGGGTGGTTTTTGGGTGATACCACCCATTCAGGAGGTGTCTTGTTTTTGCACCGACCATAGTGCATAACATGGTAGACAATTGTATGTACTTTGGTACAGTTTTAATTGATTTATATGCATGTTTGTGTTCAGTGTTGAATATTAATAACATTTGTTATGTTTTTTGAATCAAACCATGTCAGTGACACACTACTTTTTTCTCTGATTCTGAGCAGCAGAAGCACATCTTATACAGCCTCACACCATTATACAGGCTGTCAGTCAAGCACTGGGGGTGTGGCTGTGCCTCCCACTCATGAATAAGCTGGACAGCTTGAATATGGTAATGACTCATTGGACATTTCACAGGTCATTGCATACAGCTTTAGACTCTTTGCTTAGGTTACAGGCATGTAGAGGGCAATGAAGGGATAGTGCAATGCTCTCTAATGGCAGTTATGAAAATATATTTAGTTTAGGGGGTTATTTTTGCATGACGGGTTCTCTTTAACTGCTCCCTGGTCTTCTACTCTGTACTCAAGCATTGGGGAGAGACTATGCACAGAGCACTGCATTGTGAGGACAGGACCTTGCACTTGTGAAGCTACAATCCTGGAATATAATGAGTGTTTTCTCTCCGCCACTTTTCACGATATACGATGTGAAATCTCATGGAAACGGTTAGGAGTTTTTTGGTGCTTTTTACCTGATTAAACCTTCCCTGCTGTGATCTTCCTAAAGACTCATTTTGTTTCAATGGTTTAACCGTAGTGTGTATCAAGATGAAACATTTCTGATTACTTCCAAAAATATTGAGACGTCTCTTTTTGTTTTTCAGTCTTATAAAATCGAGCACAAAAGAAATGTGTCGCTGTGTAGTTCCAGATAGCGTTACACATAGTCGGCAGATTTGACTGTGGGGACGGGATTGTCGTGGCTTCTGGTTTGTGCTGCGTTCACTCCTGGATGTTCCCCCACCTCCTGTGTCTGTTCCCTCGTTGTGTCCAGCAAATGCTTCCTAGAAGGGATGGAAGACAAAATGTGATGTTTAATCAAGACCATAAGTGCAACATCCCCACCGGGGCCTTTTCTTGGGCCTGGAGGCAGCTGGGGCCCCAGAATACCGGAGTGGCTGGCGGTTGCGGCCTAGCACCTAGTGTCACGGTGCTTGGTATGGGACTGGAGGGCTGTCCTACAGCCTGGCAGGTCTCCAGCAGGTGGTGTGGTGCAAGAAATATGGAGGGAGAGGCTGAGTACGGTTCTCTCTGGGTAACCCTTAGGTCTGTAAGATAGTGTCCCTGGTAATGGATGGGGAGCCCGTGGTGGTACAGCTGAATCCAGGGATCAGACGGAGGCAAAAGTTGTGCAAAATAACTTACTGCTCTTTATTGGACAACAGGTAGCAGGCAACGGCCTAAACTGTCAACAGCAGATTCTGGTACTGGAGTGGTCATGGAGAGGGTCCTCAGTTTCCTGGAATGGATTCTGTGTCAGTACTGAGGTGTACTGAACACTGACTCTCTCTTCACTCAGTCCAAGTGGTCTGGGCTGCTGGCAGAACTGTAAAGAGACCTGTGTTCACATTGCCCAGGGGTTTTATACTCCCGCTGGTCAGGTGGTAGCACTTCTCCATTCACACTCTAGTTTACATAAAGCCCACTCATGGTTAATATGTTGCACCCGTTTAACTATTACCGTTTTAGGCAGAATCTACAGCTGCTATCACATAATGACCAGGTTCTAGAAACTTCATAGAGGGTTCATGACTCCCGCTGTCAGCTCCTAACCTGGAGAGGGCGCTATTCGCAACTACCAGCCTGCCTAGTACTGGCAGGGGCGTTGCATAATATTCCACATTGCAGTGATAGTGCACGGTACTTACCTCTGAGCATAGAATAAGAAATTAGAAAACTTTAACTCTCTCTAACTATTCACCATGACCCCATTATCTATGAATGTGTAGGTCAAAAATATTATAACAGTGAACAAAACCAAAAGTTTTTCTCCGCTCACCTCCATCTTGAAGAGCTCAGTCAATAAACCGGAAAAATCGTATTTTGTGCTGCTCACAGCAAAAAAGTATAAAAAACACTATTATTTCACCTTGTAGGTACCAAAATATGGAAAAATGGAAGAAACTGAGCTCTAAAAATATCCATGTTCAGGGGCATCTCCTCCCTGATGCACTGGAATTGTGTTTCAAAATACAATTTAAATGCAATACGTGAAGGCAGCTCAGGATTACCCACAACTCCCAACCATCCCGGATGCAGGGCTCTGTCCCAGGACATCAACTCTATAGAGGTTTATGAAGTGCTAGGATGATACAAAGAGCCATCAGCACTCTTCATCACCATCAAGCCTCTGCCGTGTCTGTACACAGCAGAGTCTGGCAGGAGCATTGACTTCATCACAACGCGCCTGTCGGGTGCTCCTGCAGTACAGACGTGTTGGAGGAAGAGGCAGGACAGCAGCCAGGGAGCTAGAAAGGCAAGTACAGTTTATTTTTATGCAACAATAGAGGGGCCATAAGAGAGGGAGCAGAGAAGGCGGCGCAATAAAGGGGGAACACACATAAAGATGCACAATAACAGGCAGGCAAAGAAGAGGGCACAATAAGAAGTGGAGCAGAGGGGATACATAAGAGGGGTGGGGGGATGCAGCGTACAGGGTGAGAATATGCAGCATAATATATATTACTGTAGGTATTATCCCAACTCCCTAGTACAGTGGTGGCAAACCTATGGCACAGGTGCCAGAGGTGGCACTCAGAGCAATTTTCCCAGGACAGAGTTCACCAAGTAGGACCAAATCTTCCTGTATTCCCAGGCAATTTAAGCCACAGTTCATTGGCTGTTTGGAACTGCGGGAAAAGTGAGAAGGTGTTGACAGAACTGCATTATCTTTGAAGCTCATCCTATTGGACCCACCATTCTTTCTCTACAGAGTGACCCTGCAGAGAAGCTACAACGAGAGGCTGAATTTTCCCTCCTTTCAACTGTCTTGGTGGCCTCAGGCAGCCGATACGATTGAAAGAGGTGGGAGGACAGGTAGCAGTAAGTTACTGCTTAAAGGACACCTGTCATCAGGTCTGTGTCACTTGTCCTGTCACTACTACCTGTTGGAGCAGCTCACAAGGATCCCATCCCAGCCTTTAGTTATTTCATACATTAATCATTATAAAATCATCTATACTTTATCATGTAAATGAGGCTGGTCACATGGTCAGAGGCAGTGATGTCACCCCTGTTACCCCTCCCTCTCCTCCCCCTGCTCATGTCTGTGTGTAATGTATAGTAAAGCATGGCTAGTGTGTGTATGTCATCTGCTGACATGCTGCATCCTCCTAATACACAGAGACACAGACATTAGCTGCACATGAATCTGACATGTTCTGCTGTAACATGGCTGCCTGGAGCTGCTGTAGCACACACAGGCTTCAGGGGTTGTGGCCACCAGCACCAGGAAGCACATCATTATACAGCCTCACATCATTATACAGCCTCACATCATTATACAGCCTCACATCATTATACAGCCTCACATCATTATACAGGCTGTCAGTCAAGCACTGGGGGTGTGGCTGTGCCTCCCACTCATGAATAGAGTGGACAGCTTGAATATGCTAATGCTTCATTGGACATTTCACAGGTCATTTGCATACAGCTTTAGGACCTCATTGCTTGGGTTTACAGGCATGTAGAGGGACAATGAAGAGATAGAGGCAATGCTCTCTAATGGCAGTTTATGAAAATATATTTAGTTTAGGGGGGTTATTTTGCATGACGGGTTCTCTTTAAATGCCATGTTGGCACTCCACAGTAAATAAGTGGATTTTGGTTGTAGTTTGGGCACTCGGTCTCCAAAAGGTTCACCATCACTGCCCTAGTATGCCCACACAGTATAAGGGGCTGGGCAAGGATTATTATTGTCCCTCTTTCTAAACCCACAAGGTTGGGAAGTATGGGATTGCCTATTATAGTTGTATATATTTTTTAGCAGAAGTCAGAGCCAGACTTCCATGAAGTGACTGTAGATATAGAAACCCTAATCATGCATCACATCCTAGTTTCTGGGAAATCATGCAAATAAGTTTTCCTGGATGGGATAGGGAAAACAATGCCTCTTTTGGCTACCTTGTAAGGCAGCTCCCTTATCATCAAGCATATCTTTCAAGAAGCCCAATGACAGGATTTGGGATTAAAGACAAACCAGTATATCTATTCCAGAAGGTACAGACTCCAAACTGCAGACAGTGCGGTTTCAACATGGTTGTGTCTCTTCAGTACAACATATTCTCTGTAAGGAGAACTCTTACTACCTGACCTAGTCAAAAGCCTCTCACTCACCCAAATCAGTTTCCTACACTGTACTAAAGAGATGCAACCACGTTGAAACAGTGCTGCCTACAGTTATGAATATATTCCCTCTGGATATAATGGTTTGGCTTAAATCCACCACCAGGTCATTAGGCTTCTTGAAAGTCATGCTTGATGTTAAGGGAGCTGCCTTTAAAGTAGCAAGAAGAGGCACTGTTTTTCTTATCCCATCCTGGAAATTTTATTTGCATATTTTCCTAAAATTCCCTAGCGAAGCATAAATGGCTGGATGTCTCAACACCCTACAAGGCAGACGTAATTGGCAAAGTCTCTGTAACAAGGGTTACTTATGTGGATTATCAAATCTACACAAACCTATAGCAAGAAAGTGAACGCATAGAAATGTGTGCCAAATGAGAAATGAGACAGCAATGTGTGGAGCAAACACGCTGTCCTCAGAATGGTTTTACAATTTAAGGTCCTTAAAGGAAACCTACCACTTGAAGTGGCAGGTTTCTGATGGAAATACCGGGCACCAGCTCAGGGTGAGCTGGTGCCGGAGCTTATTTTTGTTAGTGTTAATTGATTTTATATGCATGTTTGTGTTCAGTGTTGAATATTAATAACATTTGTTATGTTTTTTGAATCAAACCATGTCAGTGACACACTACTTTATTTGTTATGTTTTTTGAATCAAACCATGTCAGTGACACACTACTTTTTTCTCTGATTCTTGAGCAGCAGGAAGCACATCATTATACAGCCTCACACCATTATACAGGCTGTCAGTCAAGCACTGGGGGTGTGGCTGTGCCTCCCACTCATGAATAAGCTGGACAGCTTGAATATGGTAATGACTCATTGGACATTTCACAGGTCATTTGCATACAGCTTTAGGACCTCATTGCTTATGGTTTAAGGAGTACGGGCAATGAAGGGATAGAGGCAATGCTCTCTAATGGCAGTTTATGAAAATATATTTAGTTTAGGGGGTTATTTTGCATGACGGGTTCTCTTTAAACTGCTCCCTGGTCTTCTACTTCTGTCACTCAGAGCATTGGGGAGAGACTATGCACAGAGCACTGCAGTGTGAGGACAGGACCTTGCACTTGTGAAGCTACAATCCTGGAATATAAATGAGTGTTTTCTCTCCGCCACTTTTCACGATATATTCGATGTGAAATCTCATGGAAACGGTTAAGGAGTTTTTGGTGCTTTTACCTTGATAAACCTTCCCTGCTGTGATCTTCCTAAAGACTCATTTTGTTTCAATGGTTTTATACCGTAATTGTAATCAAGATGAAACATTTCTGATTACTTCCAAAAATATTGAGAACGTCTCTTTTTGTTTTCTTCAGTCTTTATAAAATCGAGCACAGAAAGAAATGTGTCGCTGTGTAGTTCCAGATAAGCGTTAATCATAGTCGGCAGATTGTGACTGTGGGGACGGGATTGTCGTGGCTTCTGGTTTGTGCTGCGTTCAGCTCCTGGATGTTCCCCACCTCCTGCTGTTCCCTCGTTGTGTCCAGCAAATGCTTCCTAGGAGGGGATGGAAGACAAAATGTGATGTTTAATCAAGACCATAAGTGCAACATCCCCCACCGGGGCCTTTTCTTGGGGCCTGGAGACAGCTGGGGCCCAGAATACCGGAGTGGCTGGCGGTTGCGGCCTAGGCACGCTAGTGTCACGGTGCTTGGTATGGGGACCGGAGGGCTGTCCTATAGCCTGGCAGCTCTCCAGCAGGTGGTGTGTTCTCCCTGGGGCAACCCCTGAGTGTCTGTAAGATATGTCCCTGGGTAATGGATGGGGAGCCCTTGGTGGTGACAGCTGAATCCAGGGATCAGACGGAGGCAAAAGTTGTGCAAAATAACTTACTGCTCTTTATTGGACAACAGGTAGCAGGCAACGGCCTAAACTGTCAACAGCAGATTCTGGTACTGGAGTGGTCATGGAGAGGGTCCTCAGTTCCTGGAATTGGATTCTGTGTCAGTACTGAAGGTGTACTGAACACTGACTCTCTCTTCACTCAGTCCAAGTGGTCTGGGCTGCTGGCAGACTGTAAAGAGACCTGTGTTCACATTGCCCAGGGGTTTTATACTCCCCCTGGTCAGGTGGTAGCACTTCTCCATTCACACTCCAGTTTACAATAAAGCCCACTCATTAGTTAATATGTTGCACCCGTTTAACTATTACATGTTTAGGCAGAATCTACAGCTGCTATCACATAATGACCAGGTTCTAGAAACTTCATAGAGGGTTCATGACTCCATCTGTCAGCTCCTAACCTGGAGAGGGCGCTATTCGCAACTACCAGCCTGCCTATGTATTGGCAGGGGTGTTGGATAAGTATTTCACATTGCAGTGATAGTGCACGGTACTTACCTCTGAGCATAGGAATAAGAAATTAGAAAAACTTTAACTCTCTCTAATTATTCACCATGACCCCCATTATCTATGAATGTGTAGGTCAAAAATATTATAACAGTGAACAAAACCAAAAGTTTTTCTCCGCTCACCTCACCTCCTTGTGCTGCTCACAGCAAAAAAGTATAAAAACACTATTTATTTCACCTTGTAGGTACCAAAAATATGGAAAAACTGATGCATTTCAGATGCTACCGTCCTTAGTCATAGCCAAGAACATTATACATGCATAGGAATATTTACTTTCTATATCTATATGAATATATATTTCACAGTTATCATGAGTTGATTTCATTATAGTCCCACCCATCCAGTCCTCACCACCAGAGGGCGACACATCTATGGGTAACAGAAAAAAAGCACCAAAGGTAACATTGCTGTAGACAAATTTCTAGCTCTTCTTAAAGGGAAACTGTCATCAGGATAGGACATTTTAATCTTATAACAGGTTCTAATATCTTGTAATAAAGATTGGAAAGATGTTTTTATAGCCCAGCTACAATGTTTCTGTAAGTTCTAAAAGTTTATCAGAGTTTACCTGACTCCCTGCCAGCAACCTCCAGCAAGTCATTGGGCGTCAGCTTCAATGGACCGAAGTCCCTGTCTCCTCAGTCACCATCCTCCCCCCTCCCCCATGACTACGTGAGCTGACTACAGAAAGGGGAGGAGTCAGCTCCTTCTATCTGTGCATGGAGCAGTGAAAATGGACGGTTCCTGGCTGCGCATCTGCAGTGAGAGTGGTGATAGGAGGAGGGATGATGACTTGGAAAGAATGGGTTTGGTCCATTAAAGCTGACAAACCTGCGATTCACAGGAGAAACGATGAAGCTGGGCTATAAAAGCATTTTTAAAATCAATATTTCAAGGGCTATGGCCACCAATCATCAGGTTAAAATGTCATATGATCCCTTTAAGACCAATGGTGATGGGTTGTACGAATACAGTGGTGCAAGTTGATTCTTCCGACCAGTGATTGGACTGGTCCACCACAGGATCCATAACTAACATTGGACCCCAGAAAACTAGGAAAAGACAAACCAAATTGTTAGTTACAAGGGTGTAACCAGGGGATAAGGGGAGGTAAGTCCTCAGAAGAAGCCCAATGAACGCCAGTCTGATACTTCTTCCAACCTATGAAGTCATCACCTTAATGGCCTTGAAGAAGGGCTAAAAATTTGTGCAAAAAAAAGTTTCTATATAAATAAAAGTGAGAAAATATATTGTACAAAAAAAAATATTTTTTTTTAATTATTTTGGAAGTTAATTATACAGAGTCACTAATAGTTGGACACCAACAGCTACAACGGCGTCCACTGGTTTGTGTCTTATCCTAAACTTTCATGTTATGTTTTCTCCATAATATTAGAATGTTACTTCCCCTTTAATTACACATGTAAGTCATTTCCAGGAATGTTTTTTTTCTAAGCTTTTCCCTTATTGTGATGTGTGGGCAAAATTACTAAACTCTGCATATTAACATTATGTTCTGCTTCTTGGCCGCGGTCTTCATCTTCAGCTTCATCTTGTTTTACCATCCGAGCATCTGCGCTAATGAGCCTTGAGAGGACCAAATACAAACCATCGGAAATCCTGTTTATCTCTCCGGTATCTGCTCCCAAGAGACCCCGGAGCTTTCATTCTGCTCTCTGTATGGAGTCATTGGAGGAATTACTTATACTCCATTACACCCCAGATTTAGGCTTCCAAAAAAAAGGAAAAACATATTTTAAAGAAATAAAAATATCCCTGTTGGTCGCATTAAAGCACAGCACACACAGTTCTGCTACATCCATACATTTACACACACACAGCTCTGCTACATTCATACATTTACATACACAGCTCTGCTACATTCATACATTTACACACACAACTCAGCCACATGCATACATTTACACACACACAGCACTGCTACGTCCATACATTTACACACACACAACTCTGCCACATGCATACATTTACACACACACAGCTCTGCTACTTCCATACATTTACGCACACACAACTCTGCCACATCCATACATTTACACACACACAGCTCTGCTACATCCATACATTTACACACACATAACTCTGCCACATCCATACATTTACACACACACAGCTCTGCTACATCCATACATTTACGCACACAAAACTCTGCCACATCCATACATTTACGCACACACAACTCTGCTACATCCGTACATTTACACATCCAGATCTGCTACATCCATACATTTACACACACACAGCTCTGCTACAGCCATACATTTACACACACACAGCGCTGCTACATCCATACATTTACACACACATAGCGCTGCTACATCCATACATTTACACACACCCAGCCCTGCTACATCCATACATTTACACACACACAGGGCTGCTACATCCATACATTTACACACACACAGCGCTGCTACATCCATACATTTACACACACAGATCAGCTATACACACACAAACAGAAATAGGAACACAATCATCACTGCTGCATACATTGTGCACTGCTATACACAAATACACACACACTCACCGGGAGCTACTATATACATATAAGGATTACAGTGGGAACTACTCTACACACACACCCCCTCCTTTCCCTTCTTACCCTGTCCCAGCGCAGCATGTCCCCATTCTCAGCAGTATCAGGACCTGTGGTCATGTAAGAAGCATGTGATCAGTCACATGATGCTGACATCACCACAGGTCCTGTTGGACACCCGGGAGAGAGCAGTGCAGAGTCTCTTCTCTCTGGGAGATCGGATGCAGCTCTACATCAGGGCATCACCCGATCTCCATTACAGAGGTCAGGAGGGTCTGGCAGTGCTGGATCTTCCTGACCTTCGGTTTATAAGACACAGGGCATTTTTAGGAAGATTTTTTCGTGCTAAAAAGTGTGTCTTATAATTCAAAAAATATGGTAAGTGTAAAACTGAGCCTTTACATTGAGTGATATCTGTGATGAGTGATAAGACGAGGCAATGCAGAGCAGCACCATGTACAACCTGTAGCCGGGTGCAGGTCTTCGTAGGGGTTCCGACAAAAAAACGCAATATATTGTAGCAAACGCTGAAGCAGCACTCCGTAATAAAGGAACAGTGACTTTATTCCACCCTTGGTATACAACGCTTCCCCTTTACGATAAAGGCATTATCATGAGTTATAAATATCTATAGATTGTAACGTATAGAATCCATATAACTCTATATAGAACTTCTGGTGATACTACTACGTGTCGTCCTCCAGTGTATAAGGTAATGCCGGTGATTTCCCATCTAAACCCTCAGAATAGGATTTTAATTCATGAATCTCAGACGATGGAAAATGTTCTGTCCACCTTCAATCTCAAACATAAAGCCGATTATTAACCGGCGGGAACTTCACCGCTCTAAAGACTGTGACGGTAAATTATACCTTGTAGTCTGTGTGATCCTTATGGAGATGACAATATCCCGCGGCTCTGTGGCCTTTTACGACTGTGATTTAAATAAGTCCTTTATGAGGAAACATTGTAACACTATAATCACGGCGAAACGCGTTCTACACCTACGGTACGAATAAAAACCAAAGAGCATTTAACGAGATTTATGGCGTTTTATGTAGTTCATAATCGTCTTTTCTTTTACACTTTGTTCTATTTTAACGATCTATTTAATTAAACGGGTTTTCCATGATTTGGATATTATTGATCTAAATATCAGCTTATTGGGAGAGGTAATATCTGACCTTCAATGGTGGATTTACCCAAAATGCCAATGCACGGGGTCCTAGAGACCAAGGGCCCCCACGCATGGAGGGGATGTAAGTTCTCATACAAGGTAAACATCCAGTTTGGGGACCAAGGGAAGAGCAGGGTATAGATCCTTATCCTCCGTTCCCATTACTACACGAGGCTGAGCTGTAGTTCCTTGGCCAGTCTACACAGCGCTGCCAGTGGCTACTGAGAACAGCAGATCTGCAGGGGCATAATCGGCATTTTGGTTGCACAAAGCAAAGATATGTCTTGGGGCATCCACAATTTTAGACCCCGCTAATTGGAATGATGCCCAACCACAAATCTCCTAAATCTCCTCTCGGTCTTGGTCCTTCCCATTTGAGCTTTTATCTTGAGTGCTGGCAAGAGGAGTATAAACTAGACCGAGGGATGGCGAACCTTTTAGAGGCCGAGTGCCCAAACTGCAACCCAAAACCCCCCTTATTTATTGCGAGGTGCCAACCTGAGTCCTGTCTGGTGTGCTGGGGTGATGGCCCGGGTGCCCGCAGAGAGGGCTCTGAGTGCCGCCTCTGGCACCCGTGCCATAGGTTCGCCACCACTGAACTAGACTGAGGGAAGGAAGATGAGAGGGGTAGTCACACATCACACCAAGGGTCTAGAATTAGGATAGAACCATTGACCAGTGAGAACTGAGAACAGATCATCTACAAGTGTGGATTTAGCATTTTGTCTACAACTTGCCAAATCCACCCCTGCCAATCAGTTCTCACTGACTAATAGCTCTGGGAACTGATCAGGGATCTGCATCTTAGCCACCTTCAAGGGGATGACATTTCTGGTCCCCAAGCAGATTCACACTTGGTGGCCCCTAATGCCCCCAACTTTGCTCCAAATATAATAACAGGGAATCTATTGTTCCCAGCTCTGACATAATTTTAATCAATACTCACATCCCCTGGACACTAAATTTAGTTCAAAGCCCACCGGGAGGATAGAGGTTGTAGATGTAGTTGATGATGGGTTTGTTTTATGTGGTGATAATTGGTTTGGTGGGGGTTGTGGTATTTGGTGTTATTTAATTATTTTGGTGTTTGTTCTGTTAGGTGTGAATGGGGCTGGACCAGCAGGTGAGTTATTGTAAATATTTAGTATATATTTTATATAATATTTGGTTTACGTTATGTGTTATTGGTATTGTTATACTATGAATATCGATAAAAGATCTACAGGTTTGTAGAATTTTCTGTATTTCATTTGGGGCCCCAAGCAATCCCATGGGTTGATGGTAACTTCTCAGTACACAGAGCTGTGTAGTTTTGGCACCGGTGGGTGACAATCAGTAGGGTATCTGTTGGGTATTAGTCTGAAAACAATCTGATATGGATTGTCTATGCTGAGGATTGGTTCAAAATCTTGGCCAAAAGTTCTGGAACCATCGACCCATGAATGAAAAGATGCAGTCAAACGTATAGAGGGCCATTTATTAATGGCAATTTTTTGGCCACTGCATCTGTCCTGACTCTATAAAGTCACATAATTAGTGTGGTGGTTCCATCATCCACAAACCTTCACGTTCAATGTACTTATATTTCCTAATGTAATAATTTGCAGTTATCGGAAACGTTACATCATGGAATAATCAGATCTAATGAAATTTCCTCGTGACTCAGTGAATTAAAAATGGTTTACTCAGCTGCCAATGTTACATCATATTCCTCCTTTGATGCTACATGAATAATTGAAATCCATTCTAAAGCCTTTAGGTATTTCCTAATAAACACATAAATAACCTAAATAATGCAGTAGCCGGGATTGGGAGAGGTGAATCCTACTCACTAAGACACAGTGGGGCACATTTACTTACCCGGTCCAGTCGCGATCCAGCGGCGCGTTCTCTGCTCTGCATTCGGGTCCGGCCGGGATTTATGAATGTAGTTCTTCCGCCGTCCACCAGGTGGCGCTGCTGCGCTGAAAGTCATCTCATCGCGCCGGAATTCACCACCTCGGACCAAGTGAAGGTAAGCGCTCCCCAAGCGACACCTTTTCGGTTTTTAAATGCGGCGGTTTTTCCGAATACGTCGGGTTTTCGTTCGGCCACGTCCCCCGATTTCCGTCGCGCGCATGCCGGCGCCGATGCGCCACAATCCGATCGCGTGCGCCACAATCCCGGGGCAATTCAGGTACAATCGGCGCAAATCGGAAATATTCGCGTAACACGTCGGGAAAACGCGAATCGGGCCTTTAGTAAATGACCACCATTGTAGTTCCTTTAATGGTTCAGTGTTGTGTCCTTGGTAATGGTCTACAAGCCGTAGAATAGAAAGTAATGGTGTTTTTGGCTGCTGTTACCCAACATTAGATCAACTTCAGCCGGGAGATGGAGAGCAGCGAGCGGGAGGAATCTTGCACAATGAGAAAACCGATACAGCGATGATGATTAAATGGCCAATAATTTATTCTAGAATGAATGTTTTAAGTGCAATTGCTGTAACAGAAGAAGCGTTTCAAGGTGCAAATCAATATTCTTAAAGGGGTTTTCCAGGAATCGAGGGCAGGTGTAGACAAAATGTACTGCTTACTCCACTCCTGGTCCAAGCTTCATGGTGGTCTTCAGCTCCCCATCTTCAGCGGCCATGATACTGTAGATCACGTAATGTCATCAGGGCTCGCTGAGGATGGGGATGGGGGCCAAGCCGGTCTCATGACCCTCGACCCCAATGACCTCTGACACTTCTCGCCAAGAATGGAAGACCGTCACAATGCTAAAAGTAGGAGCCATTATTTTTGCCTATTCCAGTTCCAATGCTTATGGACTCCAACGATTCCTGGAACACCGCTTTTATATCACAACTAAGGGTCTTT